>JAWPHD010001766.1:0-295496 GCA_037043455.1 Cyrtodaria siliqua
AACAAAGAAATATGTAAAAAAAAAAAAATTCAAGTGGGGTGGGGTGTGAGGCGGGGGGTGGTGGTGGGGGGCGGGGGGTGGGGGGGAAACATATATGTGTAAGAATTGACAAAAACAACACAGAAATATGTAAAAAAAAAAGAAAAAAGTTTCAAGTGTGTGTGTGTGAGGGGGGGGGGGGGGGGGGGGGATGGGAGGGGATATATGTGTAAAAATGGACTAAAACAACAAAGAAATATGTTAAAAAAAATAAATCAAGTCTGGGGCGGGGTGAGTGGGGTGATGGGGTGAGAGGCGGGGGATGGGGGGGGGGGGGGGGGGCGGGAAGGGTTGCAACATATATGTGTAAGAACTGACAAAAGCAACACAGAAATATGGAAAGAAAAAAAAAAAGTTTCAAATCTGGGGCGGGGTGGGTGGGGGGGGGGGGGGGGGGGTCGTGAGAGGCGTGGGGATGGGGGCAGGGAGGGTTGCAACATATATGTGTAAGAATTGACTAAAACAACACAGAAATATTTAAAAAAAAAAAAAAATATTCAAGTGGGGGGCGTGGTGGGTGGGGTCATGGGGTGAGAGGCAGGGGGTTTTTTTGGGGGCCAGCGGGGTGCAACATATATGTGTTAGGATTGACAAAAGCAACACAGGAATATGTAAAAAAAAAAAAAAAAAAAGTTTCAAGTGGGGGGGGGGGGGGGGGGGGGGGGGGGGGCGTGAGAGGCGGGGGATGTGGGCAGGGAGGGTTGCAACATATATGTGTAAGAATTGACTAAAACAACACAGAAATATTATTTAAAAAAAATAAAAATTCAAGTGTGGGGCGTGGTGGGTGGGGTCATGGAGGGGGCGGGGGGGTGGGGGGTGGGTGTGCAACATATATGTGTAAGAATTGACAAAAGCAACACAGGAATATGTAAAAAAAAAAGAAAAATGTTTCAAGTCTGGGGCGGGGTGGGGGTTGGGGGGGGGGGGAGGAGTGTGAGAGGCGGGGGATGTGGGTGGTGGGGGCAGGGAGGGTTGCAACATATATGTGTAAACATTGACTAAAACAACACAGAAATATTTTTAAAAAAAAATAAAAATTCAGTGTGGGGCGTGGTGGGTGGGGTTATGGGGGGTGCAACATATATGTGTAAGAATTGACAAAAGCAACACAGAAATATGTAAAAAAAAAAAAAAAAAATCAAGTCTGGGGCGGGCTGTGGGGTGGGGGAGGTGATGGGATGAGAGGCGGGTGTTGGGGATGGGGAGGGTTGCAACATCTATGTGTAAGAATTGACTAAAACAACACAGAAATATGTAAAAAAAAAAAAAAAAAAAAAAAAAAGTGTGGATGGGAGTGGGGTCGGGGGTAGAGGGGGGGGGGGAGGGGGAGGAGGGAGCCCATGCCCCAATATGGGCGAAGTAATAAGATGCATAATGCTATAACAAATCCCAAACCAAAATTATAGATAATACATGCTTACATGCAAACCTAGATCTGCCTTTATTGCACATTTTATGGGCCATCACAATTTGGGTTCCATGGGAGCCCAGAATTTGCAGAAGACAAAATTACTCATCCAACCCTTTACACCATACTATAAGGAAACCAATTCCAAAATTTAGTTCAGCTAGGACAAAAAATGTAAGAGATATAGACCTGTAAACACAGCTTACACTCAAAATTTGATGTGAAACAGACATATTTTAAGGGCTATCAAAATTTGGGTTCCATGGGAGCCCAGGGGTTACAGGAACCAAAATTACTTAAGCAGCCCTTACGATAATGCTATAAGGAAGCTATTGGCCAAATTTGGTTGTGCTAGGGTAAGAATTGTAAGAGATATAGACTTGTAAAAACAGCTTACACGCAAAATTTGATGTGAAATGGGGCACATTTTATGGGCTATCATAATTTGGGTTCCATGGGAGCCCATAGGTTACAGGAACCAAAATTGCTTATGCAGCCCTTAAGATAATGCTACAAGGAAGCCCATGAACAAATTTGGTTGTGGTAGGATAAGAAATGTAAGAGATATAGACTTGTAATCACAGCTTACACGCAAACCTTGATGTGGGACGCCGACGCCGACGCCAACGCCGACGCCGACGCCGGGGTGATTACATAAGCTCTCTTATTCTTCGAATAGTCGAGCTAAAAATGGGTTTATAGCATTTTATATGGCATATAATATTCAGTTTTTGTACCAGAGCATCCGTCTGTCCATTACACAGTTGTATGAAGGGTCAAATATTAGCGTAGACCTGCAGATCGTTGAAGAATGGTCACAAAATTCTGATTTTGACAAATCAAGAATGAACTCTTGCAAAGTCCAAACGCTCTACACGATTTGATTTTGGCATTTTTTCAATTATTTTGATTTCAAAATAAAGGTTGGACATATTTGTCCGGAATGACATTCCCCGATTTCTGGGGAATTGGACATAAAACGTCTTGATAAAAAACACACACAATTTCACACTCACCTTTTTGACGACAATTTCTGCGCTGGGCACCGTAACGGAAAATGCACGGTGACAATTTTAACGCATAACAATAGCGTTATGGTGCCTTTGATTCCCCACCGTGTATATACAGATACCTATTGAAGATGTAATGTACCACCCCACACCCCCAGATCATGTGATGTTAATAACCATACATGTATTTAACGACATATCACGATATATAATCCTATGCTGACATAGTCTATGTTGATATATTACAATATTTCTAGCCAGGTCTCGTTAAGTTGACAAAAAATGCGTCACACATTCTTATCTGGACAAGATATCGCATGTGACAGTGCTTTTTGTCCGCACGGCGCTTTTTGCCTGTTTTTTTTTTGTCCGCACAAAATTTGAAAAAGTGACGCTTTTTATCCGCGCAGCATACCCGATTTGAAATGACACGCAAATAACAGAGACAATCAAAATGAATCCGAAACATACATAACACCTAAATCTGCACCTTTGTCATAGCAATAGTTTTGTTTTTATAATGAAACAAAGTTCATGTTGTGTCTTTCACCAGATACTCGGGCAGATGTAATTAAAGCCTTTAATGACACCTCTCGGTATCTGGATGACAGATTAAACATTAACAACCCTTTATTTTCTATACTGTTTAATACTATCTATAATAAAGAACTTAAACTCAATAAAGCTAATATTTCTGATACTGTCACTTCTAATGGAGAACTACTTAGCCAAATAGATTATGACAAGAGAGATAATTTTAATTTTGATGTTTTTAATTATCACCACTTAGATGGGGATGTTCCCCGAGCAACTTATTATGTGGTATATGCTCCTCAACTTATTCGTTTTTCTAGAGCTTGTCGTCGAGTTGAGGACTAATATTCGTAATATTTGTATAATTAAAACAGCTACCGCATCAGGGCTACCGTTACCATAAACTTCGAAAACCCTTTGCAACATTTTCTTATCGTAACCCTGATCTGCTTTAAAAAATTAAAGTAAAAAAGGACTCTTCTTTGACAAGGACTATCACAACATGACTTCTTTGGTGACGTGATTTACAAAAGTCGTACGATCCATGGTCATAATCAGTTTCATACAATCTTGATTCAACTTGTTAATCAAAAGAATTTATTATCATTTTGCAAGGCACGGCATGTTTAGTGGTTGACCCATTTACTGTTCTTTCCTTGTTGATTGTGCAATGACGGAATAGACTGTGGACCCTATGATGATGTATACCTAAATCCTGAAAGGACGGTAGCGTTTGATGTTGTCTTAAATCTCTATTGTCTACCCTTAATGTTTTTTTTGTTGCTCTGGTGTCTGGCAAGTCACTGAGTACTTGCAGTGTGGCTTTCTAGGCTTTCTAGGCTTTTGTTTTATATACATATATACATGATCATCTATGTGTTATACTTATATTGCCCATTAATGCATCATTGTTTGTTAGAGAATATAGCCTGGCGGGAATTTATTTACACTGTCCCGTTTTTTGGGATGAAATAGCGTAACAGTGAGGTTTGGTGACTCTAGAACATGGTTTAAACCCCTCATCGGCATGTTTGCCACCGACCGTTCCAAGGCGGAAACCCTATTGTCAACCCGTTTGTGTTGTGATGTCACACGCCTTGCTTTTTATTAACATTGCAATTGTTTGTTTTAATGCATGTTTTGGTTGACTATGTTCTGTGAAAGCTAATTTCCTGTTCGACTTTTATACCAACGAAATCGTCCTGTATAATTGCCATTATCTGTGTTTAAATAAATGTGTAAATGGTCTAGTCTGGCTGGTTTTCGAACTTATCCGAGATATTAACAATCTGGTAGAGTTTGATAAAGTTCGGATGAAAAATGAATGCTCTATCGTGTTAACGAGCAAAATATACTATTTTAACTAAATCAAGGGTCATAACCCTGTTGTTACTGGTCCGAATTGGCTGGTTTTCAAACTCTTCCGAGCTTTAATTGATATCAACAAGCTGGTAAAGTTTGAAAGAGATCAGATGAGAAACGAACGCCCTATTGTCTTAACGAGGCAAAATATAGCATATTTAACTAATTCAAGGGCTTCATTTTTTTACATATTTCTTTGTTTTTTGGTCAATTCTTACACATATGTTTCTCCCTCCCACCCACCTGCTTCTCTCCCCGCCTCCCCCCACACACTCTCGAAACTCTTTTTTTTTTTTTTACATATTTCTGTGTTGTTTTGGTTAATTCTTACACATACCTGTGTTGCCTCCCACCCCACACACCCCCAACCTTCGCCCCACCCACCCCCACGCTCGAAACAAATTTTTTATTTAATGTTTATTGTTTTTTTTAACATATATCTGTGTTGTTCTGGTAATTTCTTACACATAGCTTCTTCGAGATACTAAGTCGTGCTCACGAGATACTAAGTCGTGCTCACGAGATACTAAGTCGTGAGCACGAGATACTAAGTCGTGAGCACGAGTTACTAAGTCGTACTAAGTCGTGAGCACGAGTTACTAAGTCGTGCGCACGACTTAGTAACTCGTGAGCACGACTTAGTATCTCGTGCTCACGACTTAGTATCTCGTGAGCACGAGATAATTAGCAAATCAGAATACACTTTACACACATGGAGTTATATAGGGAAAACTTAAAAAATCTTCTTGTCCCAAACCATAAGGCCCAGGGTTTTGATATTTGGTATATAGCATCACCTAGTGGACCTCTACAAAGATTGTTCAAGTTATGACCCTGGGGTCAAAAATGGCCCTGCCCCGGGGGTCACATGTTTTACATTGAGTTATATAGGAAAATCTTAAAAAATCTTCTTGTCCCAAACCGTAAGGCCCAGAGTTTTGATATTTGGTATGTAGCATCACCTAGTGGACCTCTACAAAGATTGTTCAAATTATAGCCCTGGGGTCAAAAATGACCCCGCCCCGGGGTCACATGTTTTACATGGAGTTATATAGGGAAAACTTAAAAAATCTTCTTGTCCCAAACCATAAGGCCCAGAGTTTTGATATATGGTATGTATCATTACCAAGTTGACCTCTACAAAGATTGTTCAAATGTTGGCCCTGGGGTAAAAAATGACCCGGCCCCGGGGGTCACATGTTTTACATGGAGTTATATAGGGAAAACTTCAAAATCTTCTTGTCCCAAACTGTAAGGCCCAGATATTTGGTTTGTAGCATATCCTAGAGTACCTCTACCAAGATTACTCAAATTATGGCCCTGGGGTCAAAAACTACTCAAACTGTTCAGCTTTGCTGAACAAGATGGCCACAACAGCTAAAATAGTAACTTTTAATGAAATCAGAACATGGATTCAGGTGAGCGATTCAGGGCCATCATGGCCCTCTTGTAGCTTTGTGCCATTAATACATTCACTAGTCTTTTTCTGGAACATCTGTGTGCATCTGTTATGAAATAATGTTCATTAGTTTCTCTATACAGATTTACACTGTCTAAACCATTGCTAGCTATAGTAGTGGAGGGGGGGGGGGGGGGGGGGGGGGGGGGTTGGAGGGGGTAGGGGAGGGGGGTTCTTAGGTTGCAGACATAACATTTTGTAAATGTGTCTTTTTGTTTCATTTCTTTTAACCTCAATACTTAAACTTGGATCACCATTAGAATATTATGGCAGATTATTATGCAAATGTATTGCTAGTTAAGTCCAGAGTTTTTTATTAATTGGTTTACGGGAGATTTTGATAAAAATGAGATAACATTTTGATAAACTTTATTTTTAAAACATTATCGACAGCAAATGAGGGGGGAAAATAAAAAATACAAAATCGCGATTTCAAATTTTATTTTTATTTTGGTTTTCAAAATTTAGGAGCAGCGTTCCCGTAAACAAATTAATAAAAAAAACTCTGGCCTAACTGTATAAGCCACAGTATGCACAACCTGGTATTTTCATTCAGGTTTTCATTTGGCGAATTCGACTGGGACTTTTTGTTGAGCACGACAGCTTCGTTGAGCATATTTTTTGTTCGACTTGTAGTATGACGTCACACCGTTGAGTACGAAACTCAACGCTGGTGGACCTCTGAAAAGTAAGTTGCTCAACAGAAAGTCGCCAGTCGAATACGCCTAATAGGCATAGAAATAATTGATCCAAAAGGCATTTCTTATGCAAGAATCTGAATACAAATGAGCTGCATCTTGCGAAAAGGGGTCTTCATGCATCTGCGTAGTGTTGTCCTGGATCAGCATGTGCAGTCCACACAGGCTAATCCGGGACGACACTTTACGCAGAGGCGCTAATACCCTTTTAACCAAGATGCGGTTCAATTATATGACATGAACATTCACGCAGTTTGATCTGAATCTACACGTATCAAACCTTCCGAGAAGCTACTGGCTACTGTGTAGATACAGATCAGACTGAATGAACGTGAAGGCTGTTGGTGATTTTCTGTTTCTAGAAGGTCTACTCTAAGTATATATATATATACTGGAAGCGGAAAGTGTCGTACCAAATTAGCCTGTGCGGACTGCACAGGCTGATCAGGGACGACACTCTACGCAAAGGCATTTATACACCTTAATTATCTCGTGCTCACGACTTAGTATCTCGTGCTCACGACTTAGTCTCTCGAGAGCACGACTTAGTAACTCGTGCGCACGACTTAGTAACTCGTGCTCACGACTTAGTATCTCGTGCGCACGAGTTAGTAAGTCGTGCTCACGACATAGTTATCTCGTGCGCACGACTTAGTATCTCGTGAGCACGACTTAGTATCTCGTGCGCACGAGATAAATAAAAACATACACATGTCACCTCTATGCCACCGTAGTTATATAAATATGACGGTCGATGTTTTTTTGTGGTGGAGGCAGATCACCCACTTTTCCTGGGAAGTAGATACAGCAGACTGCTTAGAAAATACAAACGAAAAGAAACTTCATTTGAAAAGACCCTTATTCTAATTATGTTCAATACGATTAGTGTAAGTTTGCCATTTCTCATTAAATCTGTTCTGAAAGGTATTATTTTTTCTTTGTTGTATTGGTAGTTCGGAGTTTTTATACATTATTAAACACGGTGATCTTCCATCTATTCTAAACGCATGCAAATATGTATTGGCTACCAGAACAAGATGATTTAAAGTATCACCAAGTACAATATCTCAAAATATAAGTGTACTTATGTTTAATGTTAAATTATTAAGATGGTGGCATCTCTCTTTACACCAGCCGCAAACTCTATTCCAAAGAGATTGCACATTTCTACAGTGCCAATATAAATTAATTTATGATTCTGTGTCCGCAATACAAAAAGAACACGTCATTATGTCGCAAGATGACCCTAGTGGTTGGGACTAACTCAGGAAAGAATCAATGACGTTGAATGCATTTGCATTAGTTTAATGCAACTTTTAAAATAGGTTACATATATATACAATTATTAAGAAAAACAAGCGAATACACAGATGAAATATGAAAAAGACTGTTCTCATGAACGTTTAAGACGTTCGTAGTATTGTCACAAATACTGAATGTGTCGACTGACTATATACGACACTAAAGTGTTGTTGCAGTTACAACAATGTTGATGATCACAAACGTTACACAGAATGATGCGCGATTCCAACGATGGGTGCACGCGATGATTAAGATCACGCGATATCTATGATGACGCGATGAATAACCTCCACCGAGATTATGGGTTTAGTTCCTCCACTGAGGACTGATGACGGGCCCACCATGTGTCCCGGGGTTTGTTGCTACTATAACAAGAGCATCAAGAATTGCAGGGCAATCCATAGTCCCCCACCGGCCCAGACACATATTTCCCAGACATTTTCTATGATGGAGGTCAAAGATCAAGGTCAAGGTCACAATATTTGGTACGCGACACACCGCTATCCCAAGTTTGGTGTCTCTAAGAGTTATAGTATTGAAATTATGGTCCGCACAAGCATTGTCGATGACAGAGTCACAGGTCAAGGTCACAATGACCTTATTTTGGTACGCAACACCGCTATCCCAAGATGTACTCACATACCAAGTTTGGTATCTCTAAGTGTCATAGTATTAAAAATACGATCCGGACAAGAATTTTCTATGACAGAGGTCACAGGTCAAGGTCACAATGACCTTATTTTGGTACGCGACACATCGCTATCCCAAGATGTATTCACATATCAAGTTTGGTATCTCTAAGTGAACTAGTATTGAAAATACGGTCTGGACAAGCATTTTCTATGACAGAGGTCACAGGTCAAGGTCATGGTGACCTTATTTTGGTATGCGACACACCGCTATCGTAAGATGTATCCATATCCCAAGTTTGGTATCTCTAAGTGCTATAGTATTTACAATACGGTCCGGACAAGCATTTTCTATGACAGAGGTCACAGGTCAAGGTCATAGCGACCTTGTTTTGGTACGCGACACACTACTATCCCAAGATGTATCCACATACCAAGTTTGGTATCTCTAAGTGTTATAGTATTGAAAATACGGTCCCGACAAGCATTTTCTATGACAGAGGTCACAGGTCAAGGTCACAATGACCTTATTTTTGTACGCGACACATCGCTATACCAAGATGTATTCACATACCAAGTTTGGTTTCTCTAAGTGTTACAGTATTGAAAATACAATCCGGACAAGCATTTTTTATGACAGAGGTCATAGGTCAAGGTCACAATGACCTTATTTTGGTACGCACACACCGCTTTCCAAGATGTATTCACACACCAAGTTTGGTGTTATAAGTGTTATAGTACTGAAAAAAGGTCCGGACAAACATTTTCTATGACAGAGGTCACAGGTCAAGGTCAAGGTCATAGTGACTTTTTTGGTACGCGACACACCACTATCCCAAGATGTAAATTTGGTAACTCAAAGTCTTATAGAATTGAAAATATGGTCCGGACAAGCGTTTTCGGAACATTTTCTACTGTGACCTTATTTTGGTACGCGACACACCGCTGTCCCAAGATGTATTCAAATATCAAGTTTGGTATCTCTAAGTGTTATAGTACTGAAAATACGGTCCTGACAAGCATTTTCTATGACAGAGGTCACAGGTCAAGGTCACAGTGGCATGTTTTTGGTACTCGACACACCGCTATCGCAAGAAGTATCCACATATCAAGTTTGAACACACAAAGAACCATAATTAATACATACACTATACATACACAGGGCAATCATGTTTATTTCCCTTTGACGAAAGCTTACAGATTCTCACAATTTGTATGGTGTTTAACGTAATTTTCACCACAAGTAAGGTTATATAATTATGACGGTCATTTTTGGTTTATATGGTAGAGGCAGAGCAAGCATTTTCTGTGACAGAGGTGACCTTATTTTGGTACCTCTATCGCAAGATGTATCCATATCCCAAGTTTGGTATCTCTAAGTATTATAGTATTTAAAATACGGTCCGGACAAGCATTTTCTATGACAGAGGTCACAGGTCAAGGTCATAGTGACCTTATTTTGGTACGCGACAACCGCTAGCCAAAGATGTATCCACATATCAAGTTTGGTATCTCAAAGTCTTATAGTATTAAAAATATGGCCCGTACAAGTATTTCGGAAGGACGGACGGACGGACGGACGGACAGGGTGCAAACCTATAGTCCCCCCCACACAGGACCGGTGGGGGACTAATAACCTGACCATGTTGTCCAGGTACGGGGACCGTCTCCATCGCTCGTAACGTTATGCGTTGATTCCCGTTGAATCACCTAGAGGGCCTACACACCCTAAAGGCTTAGCTCCACTCCGAGAAGCTTAGGCTGTAACAATACATACTTTTAAATGTCGGTTCATTAACACAACACTCTTATACAATTATCAGTACACAAACAAATCATTATCTAGTAAATATGTGTGAGCCACGCTCTAATTATGATGTGTAGCAATGTAACGTATTCTACAACATCGACATATACACAAGTATAGCACCTTACCGTTAACCACCGTTCCTAATATGCATCGTTATCAATTTAATATAGAGTTATACACATATGCTTATATACATGCATGTCCTATCAATGTTAACTAATGCACCTATTATACAACGTTATCAAATTAATATCGTTCAATAAATGATCGATTACAATAATCGTATCTAATAAAGTTAACTTCTGAATCATATGCTTGTATCAAGTTACTGTTTGAGAAACATAAAAGCTAACCGGATGTAGTAACATCACCAAACAAGATGGCGACGCCCACTGAATACAAATGTACGGTAAAATTTCATAAAATAAATACTGACCACATATTGCCTGTGAATCTCGCCGTTTCCAACTTCTGACCAAACAAAGCAACTTTCAATCTATCCAGGCCATGACTGGAGAACAACGCATTTTATAACCAACGTTCCGCCCAAAACATTATAATTTCCCACGTTAATTCCATGATACACGTGGCTAAATGCGCAGTATTAAAATTCTACACAAAAGGACCCCTACACAGTTTTGCCCTTTAGAGAGATAGATTGTATAATACCTATACCAGTATACTTTTACATGCATTAACGCACACATAAACTTACTGAACGGCCCTGCCGTACGCCCTCTAGCGCGCTATAATATTGCACGCTTTTCCGTGATACATGAGTATATTATGCGAATGGTGAATTTGTTTCAACTGAACAATGGATTAGCATGTGACTGACAGATGTTGCCAAGTGCTTACAAGAGCTATGTACGACCAATACGCTCTACTCGATATTAGTTTGTGACACATTATCGATAGTATTCAGATAAGTGCTGTATCTTTTATTATGTTAAAAGGTAGTGAACATATATTTATCCATTCCTTTTGTGTTTTTTTCCTCTAAACTTTCTTGATTCCATTTACTATTGCTTCCGGTTCATTTGTTTTTCTATTCTGAGTTTTGTAAATATTGTTGCACCCATCCTCATCGTTCTTAATTAGATACAAGACTAAATTTTGAATGGGGCCAATATTTTACATTTATCTTTTGTAGTTTCTAATCTTCTGACTGTTGATTTTGAGTTCGAAAAGTATCCATATGAAAATATAGGAGGAAATCCTTTACACTTGAATTCAAAATCAAAGACCAGTAAGAATTCAAAATCAAAGACCAGTAATTCCGCCAAAATCATTTAACCGGAATGGACAATATGGACTACTAGACATGATACTGATCCTTTCAACTATATATTAGTAAGTTTCAAGAATATTGGGTGAAAATTGAGGAGTTCAGCAGAAACGCTTTGCACTTTAAAACAAGTCAACAATTTATGATTCCGCCAAAATTCAACCGTAAACGCTCTATCAGCCTGTCTACAAAACACGATATTGATACTTCATACACAGTTCCATGAAAATAGGATGACAAATGTAGGAGGAGTTGAGCGGAAGGTATTTATACCCTCTTTCACGTTTCATGAAAATCGGATAAACATTGTAGAAGGAGTTAAGGATGTTGGCTGGGCAGCTTTTGAACTTCAAGTCTAAGAATTTATGTTTTAAATCATTGTTTTATTTGACAACAGAATTGTTCCATTTTTTGCATTCTAGTAGAGATGGATATAATGTAGGATTTAAGACGGTAACATATCAAATTTCATGGATATAAATACGCGGTCTATGCACATTTTTAGCAAACATGTTTTTTCCCCATATTTTTTCCGTCATTTGTGATCATATTTTTCTGTCAACAAAACGGGTTATAGGTAGCTCTGAGTAGAATTTGTCCTTTTGCTATAGAAAAAATAAGATTTTTGTTTTAATTTTCATTAGTGGAATATATATATATAAGTTCATACTGGGCTAATTTTCTTTTCTTTCTCCATGTCAAAATTGTGTGTGCAGTATTTTGCAGTAAAAATATCAAAATAACTCCAAAATGTGTGTAATTTAAAGAATTTTTAATAAAAAATCATTAGAAGCCTAATGACCTGTATATTTTTCGATTCTTACGGATGGCTGGAAGTGTACGGTACTGGTTCTACTCAGGAGAAGCGGGTGGTCTGCCTCCACCACAAATAATCGACCGTCATATATAACCTTAGATATTTTGCAAATGATGTAAAACACCATACAAAAAACAAATTATGTTTTTACTTGTTTTGAAAGAAATGTCATAGGACATTGTCATATATAAGTTTTAAAAAATGTTGAGCATTAGAACATACTTTTTTAAATCTTGAACTATAGTTTTAGTAAAAGACAAGAAATGTCACTTTTAAATGACCTTTGACCTCTAAGTGTGACCATGACCTTGGAGCCACGGATCTGGATTTACGTCGTATTGTTGTAGTGAGAACTTTTTCCAAGTTATTTGAAAATCTGTCCATGAATGTCAGAGTTATTAACCGGACACGAACGCACTTTATTTTGACCTTTGACCTCTAAATGTGACCTTGACCTTGGAGCCACGGACATGGATTTTATGCGTGACACGTCGTCTTGTTGTGGTGAGCAATTGTGCCAAGTTATTTGAAAATCCATCCATTATTGTCAGAGTTATTAGCCGGACACGATTGTACGGACGAACGAACGAACGGACTGACGGACGGACTGACGGACGGTGCGACAAAAATATGTGCCTTCTTCAAAAACGTCTTTTGATAATTTTGTATCTAAATGATACCAAATAAGCTATAAATAGCAATGATTTTTTTTTCTCAGCACTACGTCCTTTCCCAGCTAACCTTTTTGAGCGAAAAGGAATGTGTGACGAACGGACGAACAAATTTATTTACATAACATATTCACTTACAGAATACACAAATCCAGTTTTTCGTTAACATCCAATTTTTGAATTAAGTCCCAATAAAATTATCCCAATGTTCCTTTAGTTCACATTAGCAAGTGTCTCTTTAATCCGAAACAGTAAGTGTCTATTTAATCCAAAGCAGTAAGTGTCTCTTTAATCCAAAACAGCAAGTGTATTTTTAATCCAAAACCGCAAATGTCCTTTTAATCTAAATTAATTTTCAATATTTCCAGTTTAGTCCAAATATCTAACTTCACTGTTACTATGAATGATGCGCACACATATATTTTGTATAAGCACCCAAATTTAAATTAACTTTAATAAAGAATACTGAAATTGATCTCAACTGCTGGGCTGTTCCCAGAGCTTGTCTGTTTATATACAGTCCAAAGTGAATCACAAATGAATTTGCATAATATAGTCTGATGAAAACTGACCACATCATCATAAATGAATTTGCATAAATAATTTGCATACCAGAAAAACATGTTTACATCCATACTATTTTTAACTTTCTTCAAGGCAATTCAATAATAAACATGCAACAATGCATGTACACTGTTAGATATAGGTAACACATGTTTAAATATATTATTGATGTATAATTATATAATATATAGTTAGTAATATGTAAAACAGTTTGCTTTTATTATTCTAATAATTAATATTACTCCGCGAGTTTTACATAAATCAAGACTGCTGTGTGTCCCTTTAACACAATTATTAGAACTACCACCCTCGACATTGAACACTTTGGAGCAAGATAAGGTCAAGTGATACTTGAATATAATTATATAGTGTATACGTGAAGGGCACACTACTTCTAAAGCGGTTTTATGCGAAAATAAACACTATAGGTTAGAAAATGGTTTCACCATTGCTCGTAAATGTCACATTGAATGATATATTAACAGCTTCCTGATTAGGGTCGATTTTGTGTATATTTATCATAAATTCATAAATATTTAGTCTCAATTGCTATTGACAAAAGCGTATCGACACGATATAGTTATATATATGTATTCCAAATTAAACCGTTAACATTTGAAGGCCTCTACCAATGCTTTTAAAACGCTTAAACCTTTAAAGACTAAACTATGAATGGCATTTATTTAAGGGGAAATTAATTTAAACTGATTTTTTTACATCGAGTGTAACGAAAGCTCTCTGAACTTATTAGAATCATTCTCGATGTCTTCCTGTGTAGAACCGGTACTAAACAAATGCAGATATAGTGCCTTGCTCAGGAACACAACGCATATGGCAATGGCGGACTTTTCGATCATGGGTCCAACGCCCTACCACTACACCACAGCGCTCCAAAAGGGAAATTATTCTCTTGATTTGCCCAATTAACTTTGTTACATGGGTAAACAATTACAAGTTGTATTACGTTTTGTAATAAAACAGCAAAATAGCAGAGATGTTAGTCCGTTTATTTTCTCTATTCTCTTTATACCAATAAGCTGTCAGCGATGACATTAACATAATACTTATGTTATTAGACTTACTACATTAACTATGCATAAAGCAATATCAACACATACACGGTGCATTTTAAAACGCAGCATTTTTGATTATCGATTATTTTCAGTCCGCTGTTTTTTATGTTCAAATCAAGATTGTATTTTATGTTAGTAAACAAGTTCAACAGGGTATTATCACGTCTGTACACTTGGTGACAATCTATACAACAGGGCATTATCACGTCTGCACACTGGGTGACAATCTATATAACAGGGCATTATCACATCTGTACACTGGGTACCCTTGTGTGACTTGGGAAAGCGATAATAACAACTGAAGGATGGGGAATTTACAAAATGTCTGACTTTTCTTCGTGTTTATTTTCAGACATTACAGAGTTTGTTTACACCAATGCCAGTGTGGGAAAAGGCAACACGGTCCAGGTACGCACTTGGTTTAATATACCAATAGACCAACGCTTTATAATTCTGTCTCAAGTCGTAATAAAAACAATAATAATAAAAAAATAAAAAATAAATAAATAAAAATAAAATAAATCAATAAATAATAAATAAATAAATAAATAAATAAATAAATAATAAAATAAAATATTAGTATACTATTATAACAAGAAGGGCCACTAAGCAAAGCATTCAACACATTATAAACTAAAGATAACCATATTTAAACGGTTTCATACTTCACTATCATTCTTTTCTTAGACTACACTGACCTTTTAAAATGAATTCATTTCAGCTACAAAAGAGTTCAGTCGGGGACAACACATACGTACCATACAAGGAACAAGCTTTCACTGGACGGCTGCACCACGTGAATACCCTGTCCAGTACTGATTCAGATAAGCACGCAATTATCAACGGAGATGAAAGCGATGAGGCTTTTGAAGAATACAGACAACAAGAAGCAATTGTCACAGCAAGACTTGCTTCTGTCAGAATGAAATGTGAAAAATACGCAAAATATAATTATTGGAAGTTTTTAGAGTTGTCTGGTCAGGTATGGACGTATCCTACCAGGAATATCAATTATTGTATAACACCCAAAGTTGGATGTACTTTCTGGAAGCGTGCAATGCGATTCTTAAGCAAGGATTATCCTAGTAACCTACAAGTGAAGCGTCCATCTAATATTGATAGGATGTATGTCCACTATGGGGATATATATAATATACAACCGGTGGACATCATGAATCCACTTACGCGGATTTCTCTCTCAACTGGGAACACGTTTATGTTTACCCGGGATCCGTATTCCAGACTATGGTCCGCCTACATTGATAAATTCCTGTTACCTGACTTTTGGAGAACAGACGCTCTCCAAGTAGTTAATTTGGTAAGACCAAACGCTACGATAAACGAACAAAGTTGCGCCAATGACGTTTCATTCATGGAGTTTTTAGTTTATGTCGCATCTACCGCGAAAGCCACTATGAACGAGCATTGGGAACCAGTGCACCGGATATGTAGTCCGTGTCACGTGAACTTTGACGTCATAGGGAAACATGAAACGTTTGATGTAGATTCGGAGTTGATAGTTCGTAGATATGGTTTAGATGAGCTGACAGAGAACCCGAATGCACCACCGCGCGTGTATGAAGAAGTGTTAATGCTTACAAAATATAATTTTGAACTTGAAAACGACATTTTGGAAGGCTGCTTTGAAAAACATTATGTTGCTAAGAAATTATGGCAATCATTTCAATTAAATGGTTATATTGACAGAAGCATTGACTTTCCAGAAGAAGCATTTAATAACACAGCATTCATAAGTAATCCAGTCAAATCATTCTCTAATATCGTCATCAGTACAATACGGACACAAAATAGACACAGCTTTGATCCAAGGACACAAAAAAGGGCAATGATGGTGGAAGCATATAGACAAATTCCAAAACTGCTTTTAAATAAACTACAAGCTGTGTATACATACGATTTTGAATTGTTCGGATATGATAAAAGACCAAGAGATATATATTTTTAAAGACTAGAAAGGAATAATTGACACCATTTTGAACAAATTCAAATCAATCCATAGAAACGTTAGTAAAGCGTCTCGCATACATTGTTTAAATAATATATGCCGTTTATACAATAAAGACTCATTACTATCTCTTGCGAACCATCAAACCATTAGTTTGACATACTTTCTTTCCAATATAGTTTTATTTCTTTTACATTGTATTCCTTCTGCACCATTACTTTTGCAATAATTTATTCTGGGCAATAAGTATTATCATATCTTCAGATGTTTCAAGAAAAGAAAAAAAATGCACATATATGCATTTCATATATACGGAGCAAAAACAAAAAGGTACCCCTGTTTCTTTCCCTTGTTATATCGACAGCAAAACAGGAAAAAAGTAATGATGTATATAGAATAATTAGATCGACCACCACCAATTGTCAAAACAAAAGATTTTTTTAAAAAGTTCAGTACACAAGGGAGTTTTCCCCCTTTTTCTTAAACCATGCATATTTAGTAAAAACTCATAAAATCTACGAACATTACCTCAATTTGTCCAAGACAATATTCTCCATACGTTGCTTTGGAAAAACGTCACAAAAACCACAACAACGATTGCGTAGGTATCAGCTTATTAAAAATCATCCAATTACCTCCCCCCACACCCCCACACCCACTCCCCCCTTTAAGGTTTTCCATAGCATCCATAAAAGAGTATTGCTGGTAAATTTTAAAAGTGTTTAAAGGAATATTTAGTACTCAGTAAAGTGTACTTAAAAACATCAAACATTGTTTAATTAAAGCGCTGTTCAAACTGTCCTACGTCCTCAATACCTGGCCTATGGGAATTCCAGCAAAAAAAGGGACATATTTTTTGTGTAAGTACATATGCGTATAAGGGTAACATCAATAAAACAATATATTCTAACAATCAGGCCCATAGTAAGCCCTGAGCAACATCATATGGACGGGATATATGCTTCTCAATGTTTTTTTCTAGAGCTTGTAGTCGAATAAAGGACTTAAACATTAGTAACCGTTGTATAACTAAAAAGCTTCTCTTTCAGAGCTCCCGTTATCATAAACCTTTACACAATTGTATTATCGTAACCCTGATCTACTTAGTGTTTTAAGAAAACTTATGTGACAAGAACTATTACAAACTGATTTCCATGGTGACCATATTTACAAATTTAAACCCCTGATTGCGACTGATCATTCCAAGGCTGTAGTCCTATCGTCAGCTCGTTTATGTTTGTGATGTCACTCGTTTATGTTTGTGATGTCACTCGTTTATGTTTGTGATGCCACTTGCTTTTGCATCCTTGTAATTGTTATTTGTTTCGATGCGTGGTTTTGGCTGACTGTCTCCCTTGAATAATGCACTTCATGGTCGACCTTATTATCAACTTCGTTACTTCCTTTGTCCTGATCACTTACTTACATTTTTTTCAAACGTTTAAGAAGATATATCAAACATTTATCGAAAGAGGTCACGACACTATTATTTTGCAAAGCACTGCATGTTTAGTGGTTAACCCATTTACATCTCGGCACTACGCTTACCTCTTCCGATGGCATGACATGTTGTTGACCCTATGATGACGTCTATCTAAATCCTAAAAGAAATTTGACATTAATTTTGTCTTAAATATTGTCTTGTTTATTATCTTGTGAAAAGTCATTAAGTACTGGATTTGTGAAGTTCTATTCTTTTTTATATTTATATATATATGATAATCTTCGTGTTTTTGTCTTCAGCTGTAAACAGTCGCCCCGACTACAGTCAGTATACTGTTGTTATCTATTGGTCCTTTGGGATCATCAAGTCCATTCTTTTGTGAACTGGCGTTCGTTGAGTGCAGTGTGACGGCTGTAAAATGTCGCCCCGTGCTACGAACCAGTAGTGTTATTTTTACTGGTCCTTTGGGACCAACGAGTCCAATATAGGTGGCTTTGAAGTGGAATACCGCTCAAGACGGTGCTAGGGGGCATTAGAGGTGTTGCTTCTTACATTATTTCTCATGAACAGACTTAATACAACCGAGTCTGCTGCTTTATTATCTTAATCGTGTTTGTTGCTCCCAAAGGATCACCTTTATCAGTATTTATTAACATTCACACTAGCGTTCGTTTAGTGTAGTGTGGCGACTGTAAAAGGTCTCCCCGTGCTACGAATCAGTAGTGCTATTTTTACTGGTCCTTTGGGACCAACGAGCCCAATATAGGTGGCTTCGAAGTAGAATACCGCTTAAGCCGGTGCTAGGGGGCATGAGGGGTGTTGCTTCTTACCTTACTTCTCATGAACAGACTCAATAAAACCGAGTATGCTGCTTTATTATCTTAATTGTGTTTGTTACTCCCAAAGGATCACTTTTATTAGTATTTATTTAAAGTATAATATCGCTCAAGCCGGTTCTAAGGGCGTGAGAGGTGTTGCAAGATAATTACCACTTATGAACAGATTCAGTAAAACCGAGTCTGCTACTTTACTCTCTTGTTTGTGTTTGTTGCTTTCAATGGATCCCATTTTCAGTATTGTTTTGACTTATATTGCCTATTATCTCTTAGCTTAATAAGGGCGACTACAACAGCCTTTGCAGCCAGTGTAAACTTAGATCAGCCTGCGAGTAACTAACTCGCAGGCTGATCATGGTTTACACTGTCTTACTGCTCGTCAGTCATTTAATAACCAAAACACCCCTTTGTAACTTAAATGGAATGATCGAAATTCAAGGAAAGGACAGTCCATTATACATTCATAGCTCGCTAAGGGTAATGCTGCCTAGTTTGTATGCTGATATAGCCTGGCGGGGATTTCTTTATTAACAGTGCATGGTTAAATTGGGGATAACAATAGAGCAAGAGTGAGGTTTGATACACATTAAAATCTAGTTTTAGGCTCAGTGGCATTTTTGCTACTGACCGTTCCAAAGTGGTACCTCTGATGTACATATTGTTTGGTCTCGCCTTAGAGACATTGCTTTTCCGGCGGCGGCGGCGGCGGCGTTCAAGTTGTGCGTTTATGTCATTTGTTCACAAACTGTATGCGGTAGACCTTTCAAACGTTACTTATAGTTGTATCTTGGGTGGTACATCGCAACGTGACAAAGCAAATGTTGAAGTGACCTTGACCGTCCAAGCAAAGGGCAGATAACTTAATACTTTTTACGTTCAAATTTGGGGTTAGGTCACTTTTTCACAAACTGTAGATAACTGGGCAGATAACTTAATAATTTGTACCTTCAACTTTTGCAATGAGGTCATTTTCTCGCAAACTGTATGCACTACACCTTTCAAACTTTGTTTATAGTTGTATCTTGGGTGGTACATCGCAACGTGACAAAGCAAATGTGAATGTGATCTTGACCCTCCAAGTAAAGAGCAGATAACCTTATATGTTTTACCCTCAACTTTTGCGTTTACGTCACTTGCACAAACTGTATGTACTAGACCTTTCAAACTTTGATCATAGTTGTATCTTGAGTGGTACATTGTAATGTGACAAAGCAAATGCGAATGTGACCTTGACCCTCCAAGCAAGGGGCAGATAACTTAATATTTTTTATCTTCACCATTTGGGTTTAGGTCACTTTATCACTAACTTTATGCATAAGACCTTTCAAACTTCGCTTATATGTAGTTGTTTCTTGGGTAGTACATCACAATGTGTCTAAAAGCAAATGTGGATGTGACCTTCACCATCCAAGCAAAGGGCAGATAACTTTAATTGTTACATTTACATCACTTCCTCATGAACTATAATTATGTACTATATGCTTTAAACCTAGTTTATAGCTTAATATTTGGAAGACAACACTTTCTATTTTGACATAGTTATGTCTTGGGTAGTGCATCTTGATTCATCTATGACCTTGACCTACTTTTTTTGGAGCTGATGATCTTTTTTTTAATTGTTTTATATATATATATATATATATATATATATATATATATATACATCTTTTGTTTCATAGAATAGCATTTTGTTTTTAAACAAATGCACTTAAATGTCACCTCAGCAAACGGTAAACTCAATTGTTTTTAGTCATTAAAATGTTTACAAACTTTTATTTAAGCATTCATATATCTTTTAAATTTAAGTCCCGCACCCGTTAGGCGAGACGTGTGAATCCGCGGATTTCTTGTATATTTATGGTGTCACATACTGTGCTCTTAATAATTCTTATTCATGTAATTGTTGTTTGTTTTAAATGTGTGTCTTTCACAATAAAATGACACGAACGTGTCAAACAGGTCCTTTGGGGATTTATGAACGGCGATAACTGATGCTGACGGCAATGTGTTTATCAAAAGTCAACAGGCAAGGTTTTACGCAAGCGTAAAAAAGCTGCTGAGAGAAAATAGCATATATCTGGGTAGGAACTGGAAACAACAAAATTAACATAATAATAGATCAAGTCACGGGTGTTAAAACAATATTGAAAATAAAATGTCAAGGAGACACGCCACGACCGTTGTTTCTTACCAGGCACATTATTCCCGATATTTGCCATCACTTTTTCCTACCAAACATTTTGAATCAAGGTGGTTGACCTCGCTTCTCTCAAATACCTTGACATGCTTTACAAATTGATTACAATTCACCCTTGTAACATGACGTGCTAGAAGTACACATCAGCACAGAAATACAATTCTTCACATGTAAGGGATACGTGTGCGTTAGCGTGTGAACAACAACACATATTAATTGTTCACTGCTTCCATGTGTAATTATAAGAAAATGTAAAGGAACTGTTCATTGCTACCTTACCATGTGCACTTATGAAAACCATATAAGAGTCGATGCCGTTCCGGCAGCGAATAACTGAATATCGGGTAATAATGAGTTACAGACTTTACTACAACAGCTTTTGGTTGAAAATAAAGCAAGTTTGCCGTGAAGTAACACACATAAACAAGAGAGAAAAGTAGCAGACTCGGTTTTATTGAGTCTGTTAATGAGGTAATATGATTTACACTTCTCACCCCACTAGCAAAGATTTAAGCGGTATTCAACTTTAAGTCCTAAAGATTGGGCTTAAAATAAAACTACTGATCTGTAGTCGGGGCGACCTTTTACGACCGTCATACAGCACTAAACAAACGATAGGGTGAATGTCAATAAATAGTGAAAAGGAGATTGCATTGGTGTTTTGAATTTTTGCATTGCTTGTAATTCTATTAAGTCTCCGTCAACAACAGAATCTCAACAAATATCAGTTCTAATGTCCAAAGGCACAGGCTAGTTGGAAGATGGGGTTTGTCTTCTATCCCACCGAACCCACAGACTCAACATAATCTCTGCTCTGGTGTCTCTCCAATGTTACTTAATTGATTTCAGCATACCAATAATAGTGTTTACAAAGATTTACAAAGTATTGTTTGCTGAAATATCAAGTAACAAGAAATATCACTGTAAGTGATAAATGCCCCCGAAGTGTCCTTTGACCTCTAAGTATGACCTTGACCTTGGAGCCATGGACCTGGATTTTACGCACGACACCTCGTTTGGTTGTGGTGAGCACTTGTGTCAACAAAACAGGGGGTATGGGTAGCTCTGAGTAGAATTTATCCTTTTGCTATAGAAAACACAAGAGTTTTGTTTTAGTTTTCATTAGTGGAATATATATATAAAAGTAAGATACTGGGCTAATTTTCTTTTCTTTCTCCATGCCAAAATTGTGTGTACAGTATTTTACAGGGAAAATATCAAAATAACCCCAAAATGTGTGTAATTTAAAGATTTTTTAATAAAACATCTTTAGAAGCCTAATGACCTATATATTTTTCGATTCTTACGGATGGCGGGAGGTGTACAGTACTGGTTCTACCCAGGAAAAGTGGGTGGTCTGCCTCCACCACAAACAATCGACCGTCATATATAGCCTTACATGTTTTGAAAATGACGTAAAACACCATACAAAAAAAATAAATATGGTTTTACTTGTTTTGAAAGAAATGTCATAGGACCTTGTCATATACAAGTTTTAAAAAAAGTTGAGCATTAGAACATACTTTTTTTTTTATCTTGAATTATAGTTTTAGTAAAAGACAAGAAATGTCACTGTAATTTAGTGACAAATGCCCCCGAAGAGACCTTGTACCTCTAAGTGTGACCTCGACCTTGGGGCCACGGATCTGGATTTACGTCGTCTTGTTGTGGTGAGCACTTTTGCCAAGTTATTTGAAAATCCGTCCATGAATGTCAGAGTTATTAACCGGACACGAACGCACTTCATTTTGACCTGTGACCTCTAAGTGTGACCTTGACCTTTGAGGTACGGACCTGGGTTTTGCGCGCGACACATCGTCTTGTTATGTTGATCACTCGTGCCATGTTATTTAAAAATCACTGCAGGGGTTGTGAAGTTACGGTCCGGACACGAACTGCGGAATGACGGACAGACATGCAGAATCCGGACAGATAGACAGAATCCGGACAGACGGACGGTGCGATTACTACACAGTTTTGCACAAAAAAGTAATAACTGATACTAAATAGACTTTTTAGCTCCAAACAGTTTTTTAACGAGTATATATAAGCACAGAGTCGTAGCTTCATATACATTTTGCGTGTACCACTTGTTTCAGCAATACTAATTGGTGATTTCCGCAGCGTTATCGTATGATAGTGTATAGCCGTTGCAGTTTAAATAAGTACTCGATAACAGCGCAGTATATCGCCAGTATCCGGCGTACTCAGGACGATGGTGCTGTTTAAATCACTGTATGTCAAAAGGTCTTATGTCGTTTTACTTATAGGATTTATATGTGTGATGTTTTGGAGCCAGTTAAAAGGTAAATCTTACGTGTTTTTCTTTTCTTCAAATGTATTTAAAGTCATTTCTCCGTGTTTAAATGAATTTTAGTTGAATGTATTACTTTCGATAACTACATCGGCGCATTTGATGATGTTTACTTTCTTATAATATAAACCACAGACCTAATAATAAATAGATTGGACACTACGAAAATTATCTAAATTTCACGTGGCACAGTGCGAAAATTTCATAAAATATTCACGAAATATTTCCCAACTTTAAACGCACATATCATGAAGAGTTTTATAGTTTTAATTCATTCATGCCAAACCCATCGCAGATTATTTTATTTTTTTTCAAAAATATTATTTACTTTCTCTAACCTTCAGAGCAAAAAAGGAGTTTGACGGAAACTTTGACTATGTCAAAACCTTGATTTTTAAGAGAAAAGCGAAAAGTTTTGACTTTTTTAACTTTAAACATATTTTTATACCATTTCTTATTTTGAAAATAAACATACATTATTATAATCCCATTTTGCTATTCACTACGAATCTTTTGAATGTATTCTTATCAAAATCAGTGAATAATTGAGAGAGAAGAAAAAGTTAAGGTGCCACGTGATATTTTGGTTACTTCATTGGGTAAGATAGGAAGTTTCCAATCTGTTTATTAATATGTCTGTGTATAAACTATGCAATTATGTGCGATCAAGTGTAAAAGGAAAATATGGAAAATAAAAAGAAAGAAATGCACTTTTTTGAATAACCCATGTCAAATGATTTCCGTTACTTTATTTACGTTCATTTTCAAGTCTGTCATAAGTCATATAAGAAAAATGAATGAGCTATACGTCGACGATTTTTATGTTAAAAAAGGTTAAAGAATGAGTAACCTGTATATGCCGACGTATATGGATGCAATTAAATGTAACGTATGGTAATCAAAACTCGGATGCAATATGAGAGTAATGGGTCGCTTAGTGTAAACAGATATGAAAATTAGGAGCACTAACATGACACAGCAAAGCAGAATCGAACAGAACAATAAAGTAGTTATCCCGCTAACAACAGCCAAATATTACAACATATGTGCACCGTTTCTATACCTTCGTATGACGAGGTATGCGTATGGAAGAATTTTCCTCAAACGGGTGATCGATGAGTCGCCAGATTTTTACATGGAGCGGGGGGAAATTTCATTATTGTTTAATTGTAGAAATTCTATAAATGTGATCGCTTAGTTGCAAACCGTTTCTTAAAATACAATTTATTATCTTTATTTTGATATAAGTTTCATATTTTTATGTTAAAAGGATCTTGGTCTGTTTTCGAGTTTAAATACACCATCTAGTGTCCTTATATGTTCGGTCAAATCGTACTTAAGTCCAATCGTACTTAAGTCAAATCACTCTCATTTTGGTCAAATCGTACTCATTGACATTTTGAAATAAGTCAAATCGTACTCAGTAATTTATTTCATTAGAAATAATATAATTTCAGTTATTATTGATTGTTTTTGATATAATGTTATAATAAAAGATATTTAATGTATTTTAAATAATAAGAAGACTGTTTTTTTGTTTTTTAAATGAGTACGAGTTGACCTGAGTACTGAGCATGAGAGTGATTTGACCTGCCGTGAGTACGATTTGACCGAAAAGTAAGAGTGAATTAACCAAAACAGTACGATTTGACTTAAGTACGATTTGATTTCAGTACGATTTGATTTCAGTACGATTTGACTTAAGTACGATTTGACCAGGAAGCATATGTTCTATATAAAATTCTTAAAATATGTCGAACATATGTTTTTTAATTATAAATACATGTATATCGCATAACGAAACTGAAGCCTTAGGTGAAAAATGGTTCTAAATAGGTAAAACAATAATCTTTATTTTGATATAGTGTTTTTTTACTGACATCAGTAATAAATGGTCTGTTTTACAAGCAAATATAGCGATTTTTTAAAATTATTAAATTGTTGTTGTTGTTGTTGTTTGCGATAATCACATTAAGCAGACGACGCGGAGAAATATATTACGGCCCATGGCTGTATCAGTTTATCGATCAAACTGTACTGTCGTTAAGAGCTCGATCTAAAATTTAATGTTTTTCGTAAGACATGTGGTGCTAAGACTATTATTCTTACGTTGAGATAATAGATTTGGCGAAGAAAGAGTAAAGACAATAAGTGTGCTCTAGTTATGTTTCCTATTTGATTTGAGAAAATCTACGTTTTGCATTAAGTCACTCTATAAATGTCGGTTCTAAACTAACTCGGTCAAAATCATGTAGTCTCAAAAAGCTGATATGAACAAAAGTATTGTTTTCAAATGGTTGTGTACGCATGTTTGAGAAAAATAGGAAGCTACTTTAGACAAATTCTATGCGTTATATTACTTAAGGGTATCGATTAATTTGGAAGTACGATATCCGATATTATCTTCTATTATATATCGAGAGTTGAACGTGAACATATGTTAAGTGACATGTTTTCCAAACGTGACATTGTATCAATAATTTTAGAAAATATATGCCTTATATAATGCATATTTACTACGAAAATTAACATTTGTACACAAAAACAGATATTTAAACGCGAAACTATTCCACGTGTCGATCTCTAATTATTAACACAGACCTTGTAGTTAGATCTGTGTTATTAATTATCTTATTTAAGTCCGACATAAAATTATGTGTCTTGATTGTAAATAGTTTTCAATGCGCAATTAAAAAATAACAGACCTAATAACAAATAGACAGGACACTGTGAACTGATATCTATTTCACGTGACACAGTGCGTACATCTGACAAAATGTTGCTGCCTTTAAAGCCATATATCATGAAGAGTCGTATCATGGATATACAGGTATGTAGATCTATGGTTGTATGCATAAATGTTTGATTCATTCAAAAACCCATTACACATGTATTTCTCTGTCCAATGATGGTATTTCTTTTCTTTAACATTTTAGGCAAAACAGGAGTCAGAACTTGCTATATCAAAAATGATGGTCTTTTTAACTTGTAAACCGCTTTTTATAGAATTTCTCACTATTACAATGCCATTTAAATAAAAATACACTTTAAAAAACTATTCTCAGTTACAGCTTATTAAAAGCTTGTTTATAATAACGTATTTCATGTAAATATTAAACTGACTTTTTAAAAATGTGTTTTGCTTAAATTTACTACAGTGCATTATAGTTTCACGAGAAACACTTCATATGGTCACTATAGATACATAATGATTCCAACTGTTTTATGGCCCCCATAAAGTGTGTAAGTGTGACAGCCGACACGCTAAACCGAGGCGGCTTTACTGATATCGATATCTGCGGGAGATAAATCAGTACTAAACTATCACCAAGAGTTACATTTCGTGAATTATTTTTTTCAGTCGATTTCGATTTGAGGAAGATTCTTCCATATGTATATATATATTTCGAGAATCCAAACTCTATTTAATTGTAATAACCCGTGAATTAACATATACGTTTAATCGGCGCATATACCTTATTGTGCTAAATAAGCATCAGATACCTGTGCTAAATGTGCACCAGAAAATTATCACACTACTATGGGTACAGAATGTTATATTTTCACCTATTGTATTTTATATTTCATTTCATTATGAAGTATACTACTTGCATGCGATCATTCACAATTTCTTTTTCCTTCATTAACCCATAACCTTTACAAGGGTGGCTGATTTCTGCCATTTTGTCTTTTCGTTATTTCGTCGCAAAAAGACGACAGAACGAACAGACAACAGGACGAAAAGACGACAAATTCAGCGAGAAAAGCCGTCATTGACCTCTGTCAACGTCTAAGATTACATGATAATTTATCACATGACCATAGCTAAAATATCAGAATGGCGAACAGAACTTCAACACCGTGACCCCACCAACTATCGGCTGCTGATTGACATGTAAACAGTCGAAAAAACACGACTTATTTTCTACATTTTGATATATATTTTAAGTTAGTAATTTAATTTAAGGTATGTTGTTAAGAGCTGTGTGATACTGGAAAGTGCTGGTAAGCAAAATGCTGTACTGTAGCGCTATGGGAACGATTTGGTGGTGCGTATTGTGAATGTTTTGACGGCGGAGTTATATGCCAAAGTATAAACCTTTATTCTACCGCAATATAATTCTGAGCATAATTTACTCTATATTTAAAACTTACTTTCAAGCCGAAAAATATTTTCTTTCGTAACTTAAGCATTTCTTATAAAGTTAATCCAGAAACATATTAGTGCAATCAAGAAATTTTGCATTTTCATCGTTTGCCAAGATTCTTTGTATTTGATGAGACGTTGACAGAGATGTATGTGTATGCAAGGAACGACAACTCTGGGAAGAGATTGCGCGAAAAGACAAAAGAACGATTGAATGAAAAGAAGGCAGATTAGAAGCGAAAAGACGAAAGAAGTCTACACGAAATAACGAAAAGACGACAATATCAAATGGCGTCTTGGCTAAAATGTCGTCTTTTTTCTCGAGGCATTCTTTCGTCTTTTCGCACTTGAAATGTCGTTGTTTTGTCTTTTCGTTCTGTCGTCTTTTCGCGCTGCATTTGTCGTCTTTTCGTCTGTCGTCTTTTCGGTCTGCCGTCTTTTCTTCCAATTTGTATTAAGATATCATGGGATGGAATGGCACAAGTACCCAAGGTTGACCTTTGAAGTCTAAATTTGACCTTAATGATAGTGACAGGAATCTGAGCGTTGAAAGACACACGTCGTCTCAGCATGCTAAATTATGCTAAATTATGCAAAATGAAGTCTAACTCCGCACATTGGTTTAGAACTTACGGCGAAGACACGAACCCAACATTGACCTTAAGTTCTAATTGTGACCTGGACCGTAGAGAAGAAACATTGGAGTTAAACATGACATGCTGTTTATCGTGATGTGATACGCATGTATGCAAAATGAAGCCTAAATCGTCCCACTAGTTTAGGAGATATGGGGCCGTATTCATAAAGCAACTTAAGAAGAAAATATTATTTACGTCAAAATTTAAGATTAACCTCTCAACGACACTACACACATCTATTTAAAGATTCAGTTTTAGCTGCGGGTTTAAATAATCCATAGCATTATTAAAAATATCAAGAAGATGTTTTGATAAGGTAGAAAAGGTGTTTAAAAATGATACATTTTGACTGAAGTTAAGATATTGCTAAGAAGCTTTATGAATATGGACCATGGCGAAGATACGAATACGGATGTATAGACGGAAGTATGGACCTACGGACGGACCGATGGCAGTCCAAACAGGATAAGCCATCCGCTCTTCGAGACCGGTGACATAAGCAATATGGGCTTTTTTTAATGTGCCATTGATGTCAATGCCATTTTATTTACCTATACAAATATTCGCTAAAGCCAGTAAAACGAACGTTGCAATAATCCTGTATGCCATAGGTTAACACATTTTTAAAAGCATGTAGCATGAAATTCCTTTAAAGACCTATTTCCCAACGCTGACTGTCATTGAAAATGGCATGGAAAGGTTGCCTAGTTACTGCTAACGCTCCATGACCGATTGGCATAGGTATATATGTTATGCGCAAAATGAGAATATGGTCAATTCCGGAATTGCTCTGCGCAAAGTAAGCATTTTTAAAATGCGCGACATTATCGGAATTCTCAAAATGCGCGGTTTAATTCCAGAATCGACCGTGCGCAGAGTAGGAATTTGGACAAAGTAGGAATACTTTGATTCTAGTTGTTAATTGTAATACTGACGGCAATGGCCTTCATTAATAATGCTGGAAAAACATGTGGCTCAAACATTTTGCTTGTATATACACTAAAAGCAATAAGGTATGTTTAAATTGCAAGTATACGTGTGATGCAACGTGTGTTTATCTCCTCATTGTCTGTAAAATGTATTTTAATATCCACTATTTATTAAGTATCATTCAAATATTCAAATGTCATTTCGTAAATGATTGTTTTTAGTACATTTGGCAGATGACAGATGCTCTGGACAATAAGACAGTTTGACATTTATTACATTGGTATACCGTATCAGTATAATACTTTAGGTAAGTGTGAGGTTTGGTGCACCCTAGAACCGGTTTAAACCCCCAGTGGCCTACTTTGCCACTGACCGTTCCAAGGCGGTAGCCCTATTGTCAACCCTTTTGTGTTTGTGATGTCGTTTGCATTTTTTGTTACTTTTGCCTTTTCGTTTGTCTGTTTGCGTGTTTGTTTTTGTGTTTTGTGGTTGACTGTCGTCCTTGAATGCTGCTTTCCCTGTCCGATATTTTTATCCTTATTTAATTAATATAATTAAAACATGCAAATGCAATTAATAGTTGTAGTTGCAGCT
Source organism: Cyrtodaria siliqua (assembly GCA_037043455.1). NCBI lineage: Eukaryota > Metazoa > Mollusca > Bivalvia > Adapedonta > Hiatellidae > Cyrtodaria > Cyrtodaria siliqua. The sequence continues at coordinate 29,734 of JAWPHD010001766.1, forward strand.
TTAACACCTGATGCATTTATAGAGCAATTGGCGTGTTTATTATTTGACAGATGTTCAATATTTGACTTCTTTTTGTATAAACGACGGTTTATGGCACCAAACCAGGGTCCCATGTTTTTATAAAGAGATCATAGGAAAATCTCCGTTATTAAGACCCGTTATTACTGTAGTATTGTCTGTGTCGCTTTTTTTTAGGCGGATTGCGTAGCAAATCCAGGCTTATGGTTTGGCATTTCCGTCTATATGTCTGTCCGTCCGTCCGTATGTCCGTCTACGCGTTTTGACGTTTTGGTAAAGGTTTTTGGTTAAAGTTTTTATTTTTCCTCAAAAACGAATTGCCGAAAAACTTTGAAAATTTTGCACACATGTTCATTAAAAATGGTGAATTGGCAATCCGACGTTTGCACCACTACCACTGTGCTTCACTTGTTTATATTTTCTTAGCCATATTGTATCTCCTTATTTCAGTAATATAAATCCACGCTTTATTGTTTGAGGGTTTCAACTTATTTTCTCAATGATTAAGTTCATGTTAATTATTTACCAAACCAAACTATGATTTTCTTTTGTATTTTATCTATTTATAACAGACGGATGAAACAATTAAACAGATGTAATTAGAAATAAATAGGTTTCAAAACACTATATTCCTCTCAAAATACCAACACAAATTCGTATATCGCGCAAAACATTCTCAAACTGCGCAGACACTTGGTGTATATTTTATATCGATTAACCCATTGCGCAATTCCGGAATAGTCCTGCACAATTCCGGAATCGTCGGGCATTTTAACAATTCTTACTTTACGCAGAGCAGTTCCGCAATCGTCCATATTCTCACATTGCGTATAACACATACACGGAGACCCGATTATAGTTAGTTTTCTTTGTATAGCGATGCTTATCCAGGGTATACCTATACACTACTTTGTACTTTACTTTATTGAAGAAAACAATACAAATACAATAGGGTCGAAATAGGTCGTCAATCCACACATTTTGGCGTGTTATCTCGGATGTCACCAAAAAGTAAAGATGAACGGTAGTAGTAAACTAAATGTTCGCAGACGAGGAGTTTGTGTTCAGGTTTAATCCGATTACGTCATAACAATATAAGGTGTTAACATTGAGGTGTTAATATGCTGATGAAAGTACGATACTATTTATTCCCTTAACACTCACCCTTCTCATAGAAGTAACAACTACAACACAACGTAATAAATATATATTTATTATTTCTTGGTATGAGCCATTGGATGACCGGCAGACGACATTAGACACAAAACATCACCACATTAATTCATACAAAACAGTTCCTAAATCACTAAAATAATCTTTATACAGCCTGTACTTTACGTTATAACAGTCCATGACTGCATAACCAAGGGAGATATTCTTAAATCATACAAGGAAGTCAGTATCCCCTTTACCTAACGTGGCTCCAGCGTAAATGGAGTGTCTACAATAGAACTTGCAGCAACTCTGCAGTTCAGGGCGAGAAGGCTCCAGGCCCGCTCTCCATACCTTTTCTCGATGTACATGGAGAATGAGCCTGGCATGTTCATTCCTGTTAGGCGCCACACAATCCCCCATGTGTTGGTGCGCCTTAAAACCCCATTTCAATTCAATGCAGTTACCTGAAACACTTGCGTTCGACTTACATATCAATACTGATAATAAAATAAGCCCAGGTTTTCAAAATTCGGCTAACCTATCCTTCGGTTGAGGAAAACCTTCCGATTTGATTTTCTCATAAATTATATTTGTACTAGAAGATGTATATAAATTCCGTTCTTCCTGAACAGAAAGCTTTTAGATACTCAAAATCTGACTGAATATTCATTTATAAGAAATTCAGAGAAATTTGAAATCCTGACTCAGAGGTCAAGCCAACAGATGTTCGAAAATTTGGGCCATCATTTCTAAGATATTACATGTCACCCTATTTATTCAGTTCCATTAATCACATTCGCACTTTTAACAGAGTAACATCAAAGTGATACCAGGCCGTCCACGAAAAACCCTGTGGGAAACGTGTATCCGATTAACATTTTTATTTCTAGTATTTTTCAGGATAAGATCTCGGACTTGATCTCTGACTATCAAAAGTACAAACGTTTCAATGATCAATGCAAATTAACACAACAGGACAACATAAATATCCTGAAATCTTTTCAAATCCACACTTTTGTGTTGCTGCAATAATTTCTCTATAAAATAACTCAATTTTATAACGTCTAACCTATAAAGCCATGTTCTCTTTGCTGAGAAAGATTAAATCATTATCACTTCCGTATGATATACAAATTGACCTTTTTGAAAAAACTATAAAACCTATACTTTTGTACGCTAGTGAAGTGTGGGGTAGTGGAAAAATAGATATATTAGAAAGAGTACAGCTAAAATTTTACAAGTATATCTTTAATATGAAAAAGGCTACTCCATCATACATGATTTATGGAGAACTTGGCATTACCCCGTTATATATTGATATGAATAAGAGGACAGTTGCCTACTGGACAAGATTAATAGAAAATATCAGTAGTGACAGTACAACGAAACTCTCTTCAAAATTATATATTTTGATAAGAGAACTACATTATTCGGATCTCGTCAAGTCTACCTGGATAGAAAATATTAAACACATGTTATGCACGTCTGGCTTTTCCGGAATTTGGTACAGCCAGGACTTTCTAAATGGAAAGTGGTTCGTTAAATCGTTCAGCCAAAAACTTAAAGATATCTTCATCCAAAATTGGCATTCCTAGCTTGGTCGTACTTCGGACACAAACATCTACAAATTTTTGAAAACTAGTTTTAAACAAAGTTTTTATATTAAAGCATTAACAGTTTTAAACTGTAAGAAGCTTATAGCATTTTTAACAAGAAATCACAGGTTACCAATAGAGGTCGGAAGATGGAGGAATATCCCAACATCTGACAGAAAATGCACCCAATGTAATGATCTTGGGGATGAGTTTCATTTTGTTTTAGTATGCCCGTTATTTCATAATGATAGAAAAAAGTATATTACCAAATATTTTTACTCACGACCAAACATGCCGAAATTCATAGAATTGTTCACAAATGAAAATAAATGTAATATAAATAAACTGATAATTTCTGGTATATGTATTTAAATAATAAAAAACGACTCTGAGTGTAAATATATGTGTAAATATATGTACCAATACAACCTTTTTATTTGTGATAAAAAATATATATTTGATAATTAGTATACCGATAATAGAAAACAGTCTTTAGTGATTTCGTTAAGTTTCGATCCTATTTCAACTAAAGGCTGCGCTCAATGTCTTGTCGTATACTATTTATATTATTGAGCGTCGTGGACACAGCTTTCAATATTCGGAAAGGTGTTTCAGGCGATTTGTTCAATATCTACAAGTATGAGCACTAGTTAAGGTTTTGTTGTTGTTGTTTATTCAACTACTATTAAATTGTTTTCTTTACATAACATGTAATCACTATTGTATTATTACATATATACTTTTACAACATTAGCCATTAACAGTTATATATAGGTAAGTACATAAAAACAGACTTAATAAAACTGTTAAATCTATATAAATTATGATACCAAACAGATGACTTTCTGTAAAATAAGTATCTGAACTGTTAAAAATTGAATAAATGTAAAAAATAATATAGTTAAAAGTGAATGTAATTTTTTTTGACTCATGTACTATTTTTCTCAACTATCATTAATAATATGTAAATAGTCGTTTCCTATTAGTTCCGTCATTGTGTTATGTATTTATACATGTATGTTATTGCTGTAATTTGCTTTATCTGTTCACTGATTTGTGAAATTAAGCAGTTTGAAATAAAGTAAAGTAAAGTAAAGTAAATAGTCTGCTCTCCAAGGCTGAATGATTTACTTTGGGTACCTCAACGCCAATCTACGATCGCGCCCTCTATGAGAAGCAATCACATCAAGAGAAATTAATTTCTGTCTAATTCGTTTCACTCAAACGAAAGAAATAATATGCGTGAAAGCGTGAAATGTAAATATTGACTCATTGCCTGCGTTTTATATAGCGATATTATTTTCGTTTTAATGATAGAAAGAACTTCAAAGTTATGAGAAAGTAAAGTATATGTATAGGACGTGTGCCTTGTTGGTCGTGAGAAAAACAAATACACACTATTGACTGCGCTGACAATGTGGTTCTGGGCAGTTAACTGTACATCATATTATATACAAGTATGAAGATGAATGGATTGAATGTTGTTTAACGGCTCATCAACACAGTACATGTTATTTAGCGCCGCCCTAGAGAGAGGGGGAGGATATATAGGAATCCGAGAACCGTGCCCTGCTCTTATTATCGAATAGATTCCTATGCTTCTTTAACGTGCTCGGAGGATAGACCGATACACGGGACCGCCCGGCTTACGTCCCCATCCGACGGACGAGGCTAAAGGAAAGAATAGTAATAACTAAACAGTACAAAGAACAATGTTCTTGACAGTCTTATTAATTATAAACGACAGAGCTCATATTGTCGTCTGTTATCCCATAACAAAGACTTAGATACGAGATCGTGTGTGTATCTGAGCGCTTAATATATGTATTGGCGAGAACTAAGAAGGCTAGTAGTCGAGTTTCACTACCGCTCATGAACAGTCTCAATCAAACCGAGACTGCAATATTTCGTATGTGTCGTGCTCGGCCGTTTCCAAAGGTCCATTATTATACTATTTTTTAATCTAGTTTTAAAAGTGGGTTAGCCCACATATAGTACGTACGCACGTTTCAATTCGTAAGATAGCAAATCAATTAGCGTCCAGTAAGCGCAGTGACACGACAACTGCTTCGGCTGCTGGAGATGATGTTTATAGCATTATCAATAAGGAACCGAAACACTCTGACACGGATATTACGTCAGATTCAGAGAGCGTTACCAGTTCTGGAGATGGCTCTTATTGGTATGAGAAGGAATCCCTCTTGAAATTTAGAACCCCGTGCAGTAGGTGTGTTATTGGAATGGAAAGAGGTGCGGTAAGACAACGTACATTAAGGAAACCCCTAGAGCAAGCGGATGGCGTATTTACAGAAGCGCTTTCTAGAATAGTATATTGTAACAACGTGTTTCAAAACATATTCCCAGAAATGGGAGATACAGTGCTGAACCTAAGTTTTTACCAGAGAGAGAGAGTATCCAGACATGGGCGTCATAATGTTAGTGGTCGATGATCTGTATCAGGAGGTGTTTCAGAGAAAGGCCGTTTGTGATTTAACCATTATGTTAAGTCACCACTTGAATATAAGCTGTCTTATGTCTTATGACTTCACATAATATATTCATGTACGCCGCGAAATACTCGAAAACAATTGCAACGAATATTCACTATATACTGTCGTTTACTTTGCGAAACAGACATCAAGTGTTTGTTCTTGTATCACAGTTGTTCTAAACTTCTTTAAGTGTACAATATGGTAAATGGATATGACGGCGGTATCGGTAATCGACTTATAATAGACAACAGCCTGCGGTTAGCTAACATACAAAACACTCTGCGTTCAAGTGTATTATCTGAACAGTATCCTATCCTGTACGACAACAGCCTGCGGTTAGCTAACATACAAAAGACTCTGTGCTCAAGTGTACTACCTGAACAGTATCCTATTCTGTAGAACAGTATCCTATTCTGTACATTTTTACGAACAATTACGTAAGCAATATGGATCTTTTTCAGAAGCACAGACTACTTTGGCGGGTCAAGCCCAGAAGGCAATCTTTAAAATGAACAAATACTTATACAAATTTACATTTATTTCACCAAAGCACAAATTCGATCTTTTTGATAAGTTAATTACATCTATTTTAAACTACTCAACTGAAGTCTGGGGTTTTATACAAGGTAATTCTATTGAAAGAGTTCATTTGCAGTTTTGCAAAAGAATATTAGGGGTAAAAAAATCAACAGAAAATGATTTTATATATGGTGAATTAGGTAGAACGTCATTCGTATCTAAGAGGTATCTCATCATTGTTAAATATTGGTTAAAGATTTTGAATATGAGGGAAAACAAATATGTTAAAATTGTTTATAATATGATGTTAAAAGATTTTGAGCTACATCCACAAAAAGTTAACTGGGCATCACTAATCAAACATTTATTGGCGTCTCTAGGTTACTATTATGTGTGGTTACAACAAGGTGATGGAAATGATACCATATTCATTTACTTAATAAAACAAAGACTGACAGAGGATTTCATTCAAAAATGGAATGACAGGTTACAAATGTCAAGCAGAGCGGTGTTCTACAATACCATTGCATGTTTTCAATTCCAACCTTATCTTGATAATATAAATGTGTATACATTTCGTCAATCACTTACAAAGTTGCGAGTTTCATCTCATAGATTAAAAATCGAATCTGGCAGATGGGTTAAACCTTATAGAATACCTATAAACGTGTTAGAAGATGAGTTTCATTTCGTATTACAGTGTGACAGATATACAGATTTAAGGAAACAATATATACCCAAGTATTTCTACCGACGACCTAACATGGTTAAGTTTATAGAACTCATAAATTCAAATAATAAAGGATATATTCGTAAACTCTCAATATTTATCTGTGAAGCGTTTCAATTAAGAAATGAGATGCTATTTAGAAATTAAATTGTGGATATGTTCCTGTATAACATGTTGAGTATAGTTAACTTATATTAATATAAATATGTGTATGTATAAATATTCTTATGTTAACTTGTGTTAATATACAAATATTCATGCACATTTATAAACACCTTCTCGTCAACGCACAGGAAATGTGTACATGTATATGCCAAGTATTTCATTGTGATCTCATACTATTGTCTTACATGTACCAACTGCACTGTTACCATGTATTACTCTGTATTTGTATCCGCATGGGCTTTATAGCCTATTGGAATTTTGAAATAAAATTATCTATCTATCTATCTATATATGTTAAACAATATTATTACAGACATCCAAGTGTTTTTAAATTTATTCAGCTGATGCGATTTTCAAGCCAGCAAGAGCTTTTTAGGTTATCTAGGTTTGTTAGGGAAGTATTTATTATTCGCAATACTGCAATGTATGATGAGTAACAAAATTATGTTCATCCTCATTGAACATGGCATGAACTATTAAAACTTAAAATAGTAACATGAAACTATGTAATAGGAATAGTTGAATCATTATAACTGGGTAAATACGTGCGCCAGGACATTTCGGGCGTCAGAGTGAATGGGTGAGTAGTATGAGTGTATAGTATGCATGATTTGTGTGTTTGTACTTTTTCATTGTTTAATGTAAAATGTAAAAAATTGCATTGACCTGTCACATATTAACAAATGTAATATGCATTATATGACGAGAAACATTTGTTTAAGTCATAAATAAAAAATATGTTCTGTTCTGTTCTGTACGAGATCAATTAAACGTCTGGTCAGCAGGTGTAATCAACTATACACAATTGGTATTGCCAAAGCAATGCTGACAGTGCGATTCCCGGGCATGCTAGTCCCTAAAGTGGATTAAGAAGATGCAGCATTACTAGGTCACCTACGTCATATAAACACATGTTTGTTTCATTTGAGATGTTTTCTGTTGACCTGTAGATGTCATCGGAAAGTCATAATGTTTATGTTTTCCCTAAATATCACACAGTTTGTAAACATTCTAAATGGTTGTAGATAGGTTTAGACATTATATTAAAACAATGGGGTGACATGTACGCCACCGAACGTTAAATCAAGTTTGATCATTATATGTACTAAAAACTAATTATAGGTCAGTTTAAATTATGTACTGGTTTAGTCTTTAAACACGCGAATACACAACACGCAAAGGCGGAAATCAAAAACTTGCCATTGTTAATGAAATATTTTTCTTCTGTTAATTTCTTTTTTTGTTTTATGTATGTACATGTTGTAGAATTTTGTCCCTTTTAGCAACACGTTAATTAGTGATGGTCCGACTATAAGACACTGCGTGCAAGATTCCAACTCATGAGTGTGTAGTAGTGGGAGGTCAAGTGGTTGGAAACGGCGCTAAAAAATACCACTCAAGAGTCTATTTTTCTGTTCTTTTCAGATTTTATAATTGTTTAAATGCTTTTCGCGTGTGTAGTAGCGCCCTTTTTTTCATTAAGCTTACACATTCTAAACACCAAGGATATTTGATCGGTAATTCAAGAAGAAGAAGTAAAAAGAAACGGAAATATTTTAATAATGTATAAATAAACGTCATTGCCTGAAAAAACACATCATATAATTTAAAGTAGTTTTATATCGTATAACTGGTATTCGACAAGTAATTAAATCGTCAGTATTTCAAAAAATCTTAATCCAACTAACCGTTGTCTTCTAAAAAACTTCCAGTTTTTAATACAAATCAATAAAGTTTACTTAAACTAGCTTAGGAAGAAGTTTTTATGACGCATATTAAACATTAGAATTTAAGTTCAAAAGACGCATCAGACTATTTGATTGAGGGAAATAAATTTCTGATATCAGAGCTCCGAGAAAAATCGTTTCATTGCGTCTTTAATTTATTGACATATAAAGGACGGGGACATGTGTTTCAATATGTCTTTGTTCAGTATAAGGAGATAACGCACGTGGAATGTGTGGTTCTTGAAAATAAATGGGGTTTACCTTGGAAATTCGAGACCTGACGGATTAATGTTTGATTAAGCTATTTTATCAATACAACTATAATACGTTATTTTTGTGTGTTTTTTGTTTTTGTTTTTTGCATGTCCCTTTATTTAACCCTTTACATAATAGAGCGCCAATACAGTGATTTATGCGACAAGTCTAAAACCAGATCAGCCTGCAAGTAACTCACAGACTGATCAGGTTTTATACTGTTCGCTACTCATCAGTAATTTGTAGATGAGTAAAGAACAGTATACAAGCTGGTCGCATGAGGCGTCTCCATGAGGTAAAGTGTAAAATAATGTTCCTGTAACTGCTGTTAAAGGACGTATGTAATTTCGTCAACTCACCCTTTGTTGCAAAAATGTAATGATCCAAATTGCAAGAAGAAAAAAATCCATATTATTGACCTGGAGGGTTAAGAGTTAAAGTGTCATACCTGTATCGTGGTACCACAGTGTGCTAGCTATACAGTATCGTTTCTGTATCGTGGTACCACACAGGTGTGCTAGCTATGTAGTAGCGTTTCTGTATCGTGGTACCACACAGGTGTGCTAGCTATATAGTAGCGTTTCTGTATCGTGGTACCACACAAGATAGTAACGTTTTTGTATCGTGGTACCACACAAGTATGCTAGCTGTATAGTAGCGTTTCTGTATCGTGGTACCACACAAGAAAGTAACGCTTTTGTATCTTGGTACCACACAAGTATGCTAGCTATATACTAGTAGTAGCATTTCTGTATAAGAGCAATACAACTTTTATCATGAATGTATTAAAGTTTGTCTGACAGAAATAAAACAGTTAAAACAAAAGTGACCATTACAAATAGCCGATTAACCTACACAATTATTCAAATGTATCAGTTTTCAAAACACTGTTTTCTATTTAGTTAAAAAACTTGTTAAATACAACTGTTTAAAAATAGAAATAAAAAAATGCAATTAACCCTTTAGCTCATGAATATCTGAAAGTTATTCGCAGGAAATCCACATTCGATAATTTGCAACATTTTCTGTTGAATGTCTTCTTCGTCGAGTTCAAGGTCGTGATCAGCATTTACCCTTCCACTGCTGTCGTCATTTTATTGTCGCTGCTGTTGTTGCTGCTGCTGCTGCTACTACTGCTACTTCCATTTAAGCATATCACTGCTATGCAATTGTTGTTACCCTCCACCGCATGTTCAGTGTTATTTAGTATTTCATCGGGGCTGTACTCGTCGGGGGCCACTTTCCGTCACTTATGTAAACATAAACTAATTTTTCAGACAAATCTATGTATCCTGACAATTTTTGCTCTATTTTCTATTAGGTTACCTCTTCCTGGAAATTTGATATCAAAGAATTTTGTTTTATATAAATCATCGAAGTGGCACGTGACCTGTTTATAAATAGACTAAAACTGAGAAATCATTTTGTTTACAAGCCCAGTTTCCGTCATGTATTTTATCGAGTGATAGATTCAACAAGGTCAAGATACAGTAAACTTTTATGAATTATAAACTTGTTTGCAAGTCTATTCAACAATTTCATTGTAAAAATGGTATGTTTGTATTTTTCCATCAGTCACCTCGATCGTTATAACAATGCCCCTGGAATCGTCAGTGTAAAACAATTTTACTCTGTAAATATGGGTAACTCTATGTAAATCAATCAGATACAGGTTGTACGAGTTGCTGCTCTTTGGTGAACCTAAATAATCACGGTCTATTTAACTGCGTCCACTGAAGAGTGATAAAATTATGACGTCATTACGGTGTTATTTTTTTAATAGTTTATTATGCGGCAGTATGCGCGCGCATCCCCAACGCCACATAAGGAAGTAAATACATTTTTCGGAGAAATCCCTTTCGTTTTTGTACTCCTTATTTACATTTTGGTTGTTTTTCCTGTTTCCAATCTTCAGTTATAAACGTCTGACAATAAATGACATCGCGTTAGTAATTTGCAGTGTAAAAACGTTTTTTAAATGAGAATGACGGAAACTGGGCTTGGACGGAAACTGGCCTCTGACGAGTACTTAAATGATGGAGTTGGTGTCTGTGTTTGTGGTATCGTCGACGTTGCTGTCTTCATCGTCGCATCCTTCCTGTTTGCAAATAACTGCTGACTCTGGAGTAACTGTTGGTATAGCATTTGTGGGATTACAGTCAGTTTTCTCACTACTTCCTCGTCCATTAGAGCTATGATTAAAGTGATGAAAAATAATCTCAACAAGTGTTTAAGACAGATACTGTGTCTGAGTAACTCGATTCGTTTACCACTGACGTCCTGCTGTCGCGATGAAATTAGTCTTATATCGTGCAAAGGAAAAATACCTTGACATGCATATATCTTCACTCTAATGTCTATGTCCAATGTTCCTTCAGTATGACCATTAGAACTACGCCAGACGCATTCCAGTATATTTAGAAAGTAGAGAGTAAGCAGCATACCTGTAACACCACTGGTGCATTACACGTCAATGTAGAGCAAAGCTGCTAGAGGCCACGCTTTAGAGGGAAAATATGGCACCAGAACTTATTTCTTCGCGCAAAGAACTGCATCCATCTCAAACAAAGAACAATGAGAAAGACTTGAGAAGAGCCACGGAATCTATCATTGTTTTCACAAACCCCATTCCGAGTTGATATCAATCACTATGAGCTATACCTCCGATCGTCCGGTATTCAGCATATAGAGATGTTGATGATGATCTATTACAGCAGCAGACTGAGAAAACCATGACATATTCGACAATGACTTGTTAAGTGACACGCCGACCCGATAAATAACACACTATATTTGGTTAATTGGTCCCTTATTGATCAGGTATAAGACAGCTCTTAAGTTGAAGCTATCATATCCTTTAGGCTCAATACCATGGTCCCTTGCCACAGCTGATGGCAATTCAGTTAGAACTGACAAAGTCAAATTGCTCCACTGCTTAGAAGTATTAGTTGAGCCAGCTACACAGCGACCTAATGTTGAATATACTGTGTGTGTGTGTGTGTGTGTGTGTGTTTGTATGTGTGAAGGTAACGCAACACCTCACAATCAGCCTTCAGTTCCTGGTGACAATTTGGCAGAGCAGGTGTTTGACATACCAAAGCACCTTGAGTTGACTTTTTGAAAGACACTTGCGTCCCTAGATCTATCAAGTAGTTTGAGTGCAAGAGGCGAGATGAAACCACAACTTTCCTGTTGTCAGGGCCGAAAACAAAGACCTATTGTGATTTAAAGAGTTACATGAATAATCACGACAATACGACACAATTCATTAATCACATTTGCGGTCAGTGGAAAACAGACAGATTTGTTTTTAAATATTCAACCACCAATTTGGTGATCCATTTATTCTCCCCGTCATTGGTGCATGGGGGTCAGGGAGGGCCATCTCACGATGCACCTTACAATACTGTATGCATTTATTTATGAACAATACAAAACAGTAACAGAAGTGTTAAATTTGAATTTACATAAGAGAGTTGTTAAGTGGGAAACTTTCCCTTTCTATCATTTCGTCAGGTCATGGGTAAGATTGAAAACAGACAGATTTGCACCAAATCTCCAAGGTCATGCAATCTACTTTGTCTGGGAAAAATATGTCACCGGCTTACCATTTCAGATGACATATTTGTCGTTTCTGATGATCAGGAAGATCTGTTTTCATCATAGGAGGAAGCAGACATCAGAATGAACATATCACTATCAATCCTCACCAACATCAGAAACAATCGTCGTGCATTCTCCTGACATAGACATACTGATCCTGCTTTCAAAACGTGTTTCAGTAATACAACCGTATGTCATGTTTCGCACTGGGATGGTGGAAACAAATTGTAGAGGTTAAGGGGTCTGATATTTGCTCTTTACTAACCACACTCCATTGCTTTACAAGCTGTGTTACAATCACTGGCTTTGTAGTGAGAGGCAAGGCTGTCCCATTGAAGATGATTAAAAAGCACAGAGAGTTCGTGTCAATTTGCTTTACTCGAACAGCAGCATGAATGTTCGGATGATCTTCAAGAAAAAGTACGGAGATCACGGAGAGTATAGTGTGCTTCCTATACGGCAAATCTCTTTACACGGATGTACACGGATGTCAAATACGTTTTCGCGAAAATTCAAAGGCCACAGCTAGAGCTTTATTCCGTCTTGTCAATTTTCTAAAATCATGCATTTGAACATGCACACGTTCAAGTATTTTTGTGGCACCATACTGACCAACATTAACCAGACCTACCAGACGCAGAAACAAATGAGAGAAGATAAAGTTATTGAATTTGACTGGACTATTGGTGATATTGCGTCACAATAGTTCAGAAGCCTGAAGCAATAATTGGCAGAAAGATATGGCAGCCAACAAACTGACTGACATTGAGTTTGAAGAAAGTGATGATAATGTATAGAGGAATTATGAGCTCAAATGATGTAATATATTTCCACGAAAATGCATGCTATCTAAATTTGTTACATTTGATTAATATATGAATACATTAGCAGTTAAAATTGTGCATATAATTTGCTATTTTTCTTTGAATTGGGTAACGTAAAAAATATGGAAGAGTCGTGTAAAGTATATAGGAACTTCATTTCATTAGGTGTTTGCCTAAGTATAAACAATATATAAAGGAAAATAAAGATATATATCCATGTTTTTATTTGATACTTAGATGTGGTATTTAAATAACTGGTAACGTACGTAACATTTAATACATGAAGTGATTCATATTAGCTTAACATAATGTCATGTCTGTTCAAACATTGCTGTTACCATCATTGATTTTTAGAGGAATGTTGTATTAACATCTTTATAAGCTAATTGGTTGAATTTTCTAGATTTCTAGTGACACACGGAAAATTATTATTAATTATTTTAAATTATTTTATGGCAGAACAACTGTGGCCCAAGATACACGTTGTCTGTTTCGCAAAGTAAACAACAGTATATAGTGAATATTCGTTGCAATTATTTTCGAGTATTTCGCGGCGTACATGAATATATTCAATTGTGTGAAGTCAAAAGATAGCTTATATTTAAGTGGTGACTTAACATAATGGTTAAATCACAAACGGCCTTGCTCTGAATCACCTCCTGGTACAGATCATCGAACATTAACATTAAATGTGCTTCTGCTGACGCCCATGTCTGGATAGTCTTTCGATCTGGTACACCCTGGTAGAAACTTATGTTCCGCACTGTATCTCCCATTTCTATGAATATATTTTGATACACGTTGTAACAATATACTATTCTGAACGGCGCTTCTGTTAATACGCCATCCGCTTGCTCTAGGAGTTTCCTCAATGTACGTTGTCTTGCCGCAACTGTTCATTCCAGTACGTAAGTAAGTAATTTCTTTATTTGTAGAGGGTCACTAAATTGGCATAGTCAGTCTTCCTTGAGACCCTCTTAATAAAATATAATAAAACAAATCAACGTAATTTATCAAATATCTGTAGGCATACTCATGAACTCATAATTATCAAAGCTTATGACAATGTGATATTTTAAAATGAAACGCTGTTTAAAATCAATCACGATACAAAATAAACATACTACAATGTGTACATAAACACAGACACATTTGTATTGTGAATACATCATTATTGCTTTTAATCTATGGAATTAACAATATGTAAAAGCAAATTAAACTATGCCAGATTTATATTCGATTTTCACCTTTTACCCATTTCAAGCATTTGTTGGAAAATATATTCAATGATGTAGAGTTTTTTTATTTCGCGGGGAATACTATTCCAAACTAAAGTTCCAGAATATGAATTTTTTATTTGTAACTGATCTCAATTTCGAAAATTGAAGAAGGGAAGAATGATACTTGAACTGTATGGGAAGTATTCTTATTATTATGACACATGCTGCACGGGATTCTAAACATCAAGAGGGATTCCTTCTCATACCATTTAGAGCCATCTGCAGAACAGGTAACGCTCTCTGGATCACGCGTAATATTCGTGTCAGCGTGTTTCGGTCGATTCTTACGGATGGCGGGAGGTGTACAGTACGGGTTCTAACCACCACAAAAAAATCGACCGTCATATATAAACTTGCATGTGTTGAAAATGACGTAAAACACCATACAAACAAACAAAACAAACTATATACATTATCGCCAGCAGCCGATGCAATTGTCGCGTCACTGCGCTTACTGTACGCCGTCTGCTCAGCTTCATTTCTTTCACCTGTATTAGAAAGAAATGAGAAGGATAAGTGTATGCAAATAGTCGAGTTAACCGAGTTTTAAAAGTGGGTTAGCCCACACTTTAGTATGTATCAATGCGTAAGATAGCAAATCAATTAAAACACACTCTTGCTGATGTCTCTGAAGTAGGTTTAAAATAAGTTTAAAACATCTTAATTAACATACAAATACATTCCCAAAAAAAAAAAAAAGCCTAACAAACCGTGTTAATGGATCGCTTCAAGATCATGATTTTAAAGCGATTTAGAAGCGGTCCAATTTCACATGCAAATGAGCTAATGGATCGCTATTTAATATTTCTGACAAAATCTGTTAAAAACACGAACAGCATCAAAATCGCACTTGGATCGCTTTATGATCACGATCCATTAGTGGTTTTGAATGGATCGCACTCCTTATACAACTTTTAATGGATCGTGTATGGATCATGATCCAAAAGCGATCCAGTGTTTTACAAAATGGATGTCTTTGTATTACGTAACACTATAAAACCACTAGTGGATCACGATCTAATACACATTAGAATGGATCGCTCTAGAATCGCACACCTAATTAATGGAGTATCAGTCCAATAATTTTCAGAATGGATCGCTTTAGAATCGCTATTCATATTATGCAACACTATTACACATTCTAATGGATCGCATTAGGATCGCTATTATGTAAAACTATGTACATTCTAATGGATCGCATTAGGATCGCTATTATGTAACACTATATGCATTCTAATGGATCGCATTAGGATCGCTATTATGTAAAACTATGTACATTCGAATGGATCGCATTAGGATTGCTATTATGTAACACTATATACATTCTAATGGATCGCATTAGGATCGCTATTATGTAAAACTATGTACATTCTAATGGATCGCATTAGGATCGCTATTATGTAACACTATATACATTCTAATGGATCGCATTAGGATCACAACTTTTTGAATCGCTTTATGATCGTGATCCATTAACAGACCGCTGTTCTAATGGATGCTCCCGAACATAAGAGTGATCTTGACCTTTATGCAAAAACAGCCCTTTACCCGCCCAGAATTATGACCCTTAAAATAAGTGCTGGTAGTTGTTCATAACATGTCATGTTGTTGAAACTCAAGTTTAACTAGTGTTCACAACTGAATATGACATTTTTCAATAATTCAAGTGGCCATAACTCTGGTGTTCCTGGCCTGGTATAGCTGGTTGTCAAACTTTCATTAATATCAACAATCTGACAAAATTTGGTAAAGATCAAATACAAAATGAAAGTGCTAGTGTTCACAAGGCAAAATATGTCATTTTTCAGCAAAGCAAGGGCCATAACTCTGGTGTTACTTATCCAATCTGGCTCCGCTGTTTTTGAACTTGTTTGAGCTTTCATTGATATTTTTACAATTTCTTCACTCCAAAAAGGTAGAAAGAAATAGATAGTCCAATTCTATATTCTATAACTTTATTTCTACATGCTACCAACTATAATGGTGAATTAATATTTACAACAGTTTACTAATAATGATAGTGTATCTCTCACATAACTACTGAACTCTTGTTAGTCCAGGTAAAAAGCCACGGAAAAAGCCACGAACAATGAAAACCCTTCCTTTTTATAAGGTCCCTTCCAAATAAGGGGTTAGCATGGTCATAAATATTAGCATGCTAACTCATCAATCTTGTAGCATCTACAAATAAGGAATGCTAACACATAAATCATGTAGCATTAGCATTAGGCTGGTTCATAGAGCATCTTCCAAATAAGGGATGCTAACCCATAAATTATGATCATTAGCATTAGCCGGAGTTAGCCCTGTAGAGAGATACACATCTAGACTTATGGTGCTAACCGAAGACAGACATAATGTCCTCAGTAACCAGGCTTGAATACTGGTACCTGTACACAATTACAACAATATTTTAAAGACCCTGGCAAAGTTTGGTAAAAATCAGACTAATAATGAAGGTCCTATCATGTTCACAAGGCAAAAATTAAAAGACGACACAGGATTGACGGACAACTCACCATCCCATAATCTCTGCTGGCTTTCGGTCAGCAGACCAACATTTTTTTATTATCAAATTCCTTTCAATAGTTCAAAAGAATGATGGGATAATCATATCTGGTTCAGAGTTATACAGCAGACACGAATTGCAGAATATATTTATGTTCTTTATTTGTTCCATCAATAAAGTTACGTGTTGAATACAAGCTATTGTCCGTGTTGGATACAAGCTATTGTCCGTGTTGGATACAAGCTATTGTCCGTGTTGGATACAAGCTAAGCTATTGTCCGTGTTGGATACAAGCTATTGTCCGTGTTGGATACAAGCTATTGTCAGTATTGAATTCAAACTTCGACCAAAATGTTTCAAATGTCAAGAGAGAACAAACCCTGATTATTTGCAGAAACAAGCTACAAGTTATCCCAGAAACATATATGTTCTGAACAATTTCCTAAATCCACCATCAATTAAAAGTTATTATGACAATGTTCCTTGGTGCGATGTGATAATCTTAGATTCTAGGCATCCAGCATGTTATTGAGACCGTATCACTTTGGAAAACCATGCCTTTGAAGCAGATCTGAAATAAAAATCATTATACTAAATTAACTTTTTTTTTTGTGAAGTATTATGTATAAAATGTTTATCAGATGACCATAAAACAATTAGAAGACAGAATACTACCACCGTCATCATTCGTCTTATCGAAATAAAATGATGTCGTCATTTGAATTGACTAAATGAATGTACACTGTACTATCGTTTTTTTTACAGCTTTTGTTTCTCGATAAGCCATTGATGCCCCCACTGAAAACAGTGTAAAACGTAAAGTTTGATGAAAAAGTGGGCATAACTCTGTTAATACTTGGTCGATTTTGACGCTGAAATGAAATGTAAATCTTGACATCATAGGTAAGCGTCATGTAAAGTTTCGAAGGAATCGGTTGAAACGTGTGGGAGGAGATAGACACATAAGATATTTTATGTAAATTTTGATGAAAAAGGGGCCTCAACTCCGGTAATGCTGAGTTGATTTTGAAATCGAAACGGTATGCACATCTTGACATCATAGGTAAGCATCATGTTAAGTTTCGAAGGAATCGGTTGAAGAGTGTGGGAGGAGACACAAGATATTTTCACGTAACATTTGATGAAAAAGGGGACATAACTCCGGTAATACTGGGTCGATTTTGACGCCGAAACGATATGCACATTTTGACATCATAGGTAACATGGGTAAGCAACATGTAAATCGGTTGAAAAGTTTGGGAGGAGATAGATGCACTTTTCAGGACGGAAGGACGGACTGACCTGGCTAACGTACAATGTATATGTATCAATTCAATATTAAACAGAGTTACAGACACACATGTGAGAATCTATCACAATGACATAGCTACAAAAAGCTATATAAAAGTTATATATATCGGTCAATGGTTAAAACTATTCATTCAAGCGAATGACTATTGACCCGAAGCATGAACTACTGACCGAGATGCAATCGTCGAGGTCAATAAGTTACTGCTCATGGTCAACAGTCATTCCCGAAGATGAATATTTTTAACTGTTGACAGAAACAGAAGTAGACAATTGTTTTATTATACTGAACCATAAAGAAAAAGTAAGAAAATGTGTCAAGTAGTTTATTTTTAATATGGAATTGAAACAATGTTTTCTTTAACAACAATGAACATGAATTTAAACAAAATAAAATATAGTTACTAATTCTTCCAGTCGATAAATGACAACGTTGCGCATCCTCCATTGTTAATTTGTATTCTGTCATTGAGCGCTTATGGTGATTAATTGACGTTGGTCATAAAGCGCTTGAATTATCTGGAAGATACTACTGACTCGGCAAGAGAACTATTCACTCGAAAGAGAACTATTGACCCGCAAGTCTGGTTTAAACCGGATTGGACATGTTTGAACATGTTTTCAAATCAATTTCAGCCAATAAAAACTACGTATATAAAATTATATATAATAATAATTATTACCGGTATATACCTTTTGTCGTCTATGTCAGAGGTAACTGATAGTCACAACATCTCGTAATCCGTTTCGAAGCTGTTACCTGAAAAAGAGCAGTCAGTGCACAATTTGGTATTGACCTTGTATTCAGTAAAATTATGCTCAATTTGGTATCGACCTTGTATTTAGTAAAATTATTCTAACTGAACATCATACCCATTTTTCTCAGTTTAGATTTGTCATCTCTTGCTGCAGAGTGTTTAAAACTTCACTTATCAATGGGTTGCATGTTATATAAGTTTTAAGTATATTATCAAATATAATATCTGTTTCATTCTGTTATATAACATTTATTAAAAAACTATCATGTTTATGGACATGAATCACTGATTAACAGTGACAGAAAATTAGATGTTCATTTAGATCTTGGCTAGCATTATTGCGTCTCGATCCCATTCGCAACACCTCATTCACTTCTTTGAAGCATAATTCAATGAACGCAGAAGTTTTCATGTTGGTTACGTCATTCTAGCATGATGCGCCTTAATAGATTCCCGCCAAAATAAAATTGCAAAAATCAGTTATTATCAAAGTTTTACAATGTCATTTAGTCATCAATAGGTTATTTACATGTACATGAAAGCAATAATACAACCTTTGTAAATAACAAACATGCAATGCAGAGTATACATCAACATGTGTGGCTAACGACCATATTGTCGACCTATCAACAGTGCACTATTTTGATTGCTATTGCCTTCCGTCTAACAAAATGCCAATCTTTTGAACTGCCAAGCTTTTGAACATACCAATACATCGATATACATGCAAGGCGTGATCCAGAAGAATGACGGGATTGGCCAAGTTTTCACAATCCCGCAGGACCTTATTCGGGCGAATTTGTTAAAGATTGCCATCTTTCGTATTGTAAAGCATTAGTTCTATGAGCAGTTAAAGCCACACCATGTGCATGATAAAAGATATCGCTGAACAGCCTATTGACTGTTAACTCTTCCTCAGAAACGAGGCTGTCCTGGAAACCACTTCCAAGCACTTGGCTATAAGAGTCTAGCTGCGAGAATCGTACGTAGCTCTTATGGTGTGTACCTATACCATAGAGCTACGATGCCATCCTTTATAGATTGTTTCAGGTATCAGGGCCGCCCGCATCAAGAGAGGTTTCTGAAGAAATCAAGCAATGCCTGCATAAATAACTGCTGTAGTTCGATATATTAAACCTTAAATACCAAGTATGCATGCATAAAACTCACCAAAGAGAAGAAAACCTTGTCGATCTTAGACATTTTCTAAGACTTTCCATATATTTAGCAAACATTTCTTGAATGTTTACATATCTCGTATTTGGAAACTTAAACCCGCCCACAGCTGACACAAATCGACAACGTTAACAGGAAAGCGTCAGGTGTGCGAGTCCGGCGGTGTTAAGTTTCCAAATAGGGAACGAAAGGTCACGTGATAGCGAGATGATTTGGTACGTAAACAAAAAAATTGTCGGACTTTTTACACTGGTCTCCGAGCACCGACATTATCAGCGCGTCTTTCCTCTCTTCTGTATGCAGTTGTGGTATTTAAAGTTTGTTGTATTGAATAACGGTGGTTGTTTATGCAGGCATTACTTGATGCGTTCAGAAACCTCACCGGAAGAGTGAGAAAGGGAGTCGTTTCGGGGCACTGAAGGAAACTTAATAGCGGAGAATCATGGCTCTTATGGTAGGTACATACCACCATAAAAGCCACGATTCTCAGGTCTATAAGAGTCCTACTAATTAGGCTTCTCCAGTAATCCAATAGGTCAGATAAATTAAACAAAATAAAAACTTTAAATATTCAACTTACCACTCAAAAAGTATATCGGCCAGACCAGGCAACGTCAAGAGTTCTGTCCCTTTTCATCTGGGTAGTTGCATAGCAATTTTATCAATGCCAGGCGTTTGTTCGTCAATATGAAGCTCAAGATATGTATTGGCGAATGTTTGGCCGTCTTCAATATCAAAGAGAGTCATAATTTCGGAAGAATTCATTCTTAAATTACTTTTTGTGAGTTGTAAATATTTCGTTTGCCTCATCCGGAAGTCAAACATTTGAAAACATCGCTAGACTAAACGCGATTGGCCAATAAAAAATAAAGTAATCAAACGTGTGAGACGCTTGCAGAGTAAAGATAAACTACGTGTGTCTACGATAGTATGCGCCTTTGTGATATTATTAATGATTGATTTGCTAAAAACCTGAAAATGAAAATGAATTTTCACGATTCTCTCCGTACCAACGCCAAGAAAGCATATATTACGTCGTGGTAAGTCATACCTTTATTTGTATCTTTTTTTTAAATTAGAACGCAATTAGGATTTGAATATTTACTCCAGAACTCTCTCAGTACTTAATTTCATGATATTCAAATCGTACTCAAGACAATTCGTACGAGTAGTGTTTTTTCAAGTTACATTTATCTAAATTGGATATTTAAAAGGAAAATAATAAAAACATACACATTTCTAGTTAAAAATAACAGTTGATAGGGAAATACCATTTAACATTTAGACACTCAATAGAGATTCAATTATTGATTTATTTTCAGTTTTGGTTGTAAAGTCAAGAAAAATGACAAAGAGATTAACAACAGTGTAAGTTTCATCCACTCCAGCGAGTAGCAATGGTGGCCCGGTTTATAGTCATCTGACTCATCTCAGCGGTTGACTGGAAAGCACCACATCAAACTATTTTAAGGTGAGTTTCTTTAAACTTTAATACATATTATGTAGACGTGAGAATAATGGCTCTTATGGTAGTATGTCTATATATCTATATATCTATTTATACTGCATCACCCCCTTTCGGATATTATGTGCAGATTTCCTGGGTAGAACCAGTACTAAGCAATGTGGGTAAAGTGTCTTGCTCAAGGACACAACGAACATGGTGCGGAGGAGGATCGAACCGGGGACCCTCCGATCTCACGTTCAGCACTCTACCACTGAACCACGAATGCCACACAATTGTGTACCTACCATAGAGCCATGATTCCAATGCCTTGACAGGTAGGTAGCCTAGGACCCGGCCTGTACCGACCCCGACAACCACTGTATCATATGTCAATAGGCTAAATCTTAAATACCTCACGTGCATGCATTTAAGAAACTGTGAATAAAACTACACTTTTAATAGGCACATGTCATTATTATATGACATGAACACTTGGATATTGTTTTGATAAATGGTTTTGTAGTGTAAATTTAGCATTATTTGGTTTGGTTTCTTTAATATTTTGTTTCCCGGCCAAATTATATTATAATATATTATATATATATTTTAATGAACTTTATTGCAGACAGGAGCTGTTTGTTCCAGTACAGACCAGTGTTTAAAGAACCAGTTACTTCTTTGTCTGCGGAAACAGTGAAGTTGTGACTGTCGAAACAATGAAGATGTGACCTTTGAAGGAATTCAGAAGATGTGGCTGTGAAATGAAGGAATTTGTGTCGTATGTTCGGATTCTGAATTGCACTGAGAAAGATTAATTAGCATGCTTATTGTTTAGACAAATTATTTTTGCCTCGTGATTCGAGTGGTTCGTGTAAATTGAACAAAAAGGGACAAAGGAATGCAAAATGTTCAGGTCTAACTTGATTCATAATCTTTCTGTGTCATGGATTGCACCATTCATAAAGATGCAGCAAGTATGTTTTCATAGAAGAGTGAAGATATATTTTAATGTACATGGAATGAAAAAACAGTGCTTAGCAAAACCATTTTAAATAAGACTTATTTGAGATCAACTGGTCTCAACCTTCAATGACTCTTAATAATTAGTTTGGTACATTTTGATCAAACTCAAACTTGGCTTCTGCAACTCCAATCACACAACACAATGTTGTCTAATGCAATGTTAAAGAAACTAACCCACCAAATAACGGCAAAATAACACTACAAAACCATTTATCAAATCTCAGTCCAGATGTTCAGATCATATAATAATGTATATGATAATGTGCCAATTAAAAGTAGAGATTTTTCACTGGTTCTTAAAATGAATTATGAGTTGGTAACTCCCAATTCGACGCTCCAATTTTGATATTTGGCCTGGCTGGTTAAAGCTGTTTATATTGTGTCTATAGAGTTCAGTTGATTCTCAAAATATGTAAATTATAATGTCATATTATACCTTGTGGTCAGTAAGTTTAGAAACGGTATACATATGTTGTAAAAAATTGCTGTTGTTGGCGGGATAGCTACTTTAAAAATAAAATAAAATTATAGATAAAGAATTAAACAATCCAATCTACTACCAGCTAGCTTGTTAAACATTTTAAAATGCTAGCACAACAGATGGAGAAAAAAATCATGCCCTGACCGGGAATCAAACTTATGGGTATCTTGCTAATTGTGCTAGTGTCTTTAATACCAGCAAAGTTACCATTGAGCTTTTAATAACTCGCTAAAAAAACGGTGTGTAAATGTTTTGTTATAATGGATCGCTTTTGGATCATGCTCAATAATGGCAAAGTTTTAATGGATCGCTAACAAACCATTTTGTAAATGTTCAGTTTTAATGGATCGCTTTAGAATCGTTCTTAAAAGTAGCTATGTTTGAATGGACCGCTAGCAAACCGCTTTGTAAATGGCAATGTTTTAAAGGATCGCTTCAGGATCGCATGGTTATAAACCAGTTTCTTTTGGATCGCTCACAAATCGCTAATGAAACGCTTTAGGATCACGATCCTTAACTCGGACCATGTTTGCGATCATGCAAAATGCGATCCAAATGCGATCCGTTTATCCTGAAGCGATTTTGAAGCGATTCATCATAAAATAATTTTGTGTGGGTTGTTAAAATGTCCTAATTGCACGAAATGGTCTATAAACCAAAAGTGGCCGAGTTCAAAACCGAAACCGGATCGCCGCGGTAGAAAGCGCAGCGTCAGAACTGGACCAAAGACGGCCATGGCAAATCTTACAGAAAATAGCTGTCAGATTGGATTATTACTGGAAACCAGCACTCTTTCACCTTATACTCGTGAATAGCTCAATAGGGTAGATTTCAGATCAAATAAAACAGTTATCCTCTGCCAATTGTAGCTCGTGTCAGTAACTAGATACAACTAGACACAGCTATTGAAATAAATCAGACTTTCAACAAATAAGTTCAAATTAGGCATAAGCAAATAAAGCATGCAGCTGCTATCAATGTAAAGAGCAGTTAAAACGACACATTTACGAGAACATAATAAACACAAACATTTATGGGCGAAGTTCACCGTAAAATGACCGCTATAAACTGGCAACGGTGAGGACCGTTTTATTTACAAACTTCTTGAACACACACGATCGGATGTTACATCCATAAATAGTCCAGAATTGGTTCGTGTCCTTAAATATTGACACCAACGAGTAATAAACAGGATGAATACAAGTTGTCGCGTAACGGTGGCTTCAAACGACACATACTCACTGCCTGGTACGTGAAACCGTGTAGAGTTTTTTGTTAACCGTGTTGACTTTCCAAGATGGCGGACAACCGGGAACACGAGAGGTAGGTATTTTATTATTTAGACGATATCTTCTTTTATTTAGGTTTCAACACCAGTTCAACGTGGCATGCGCCCAAATAGTCCGGTATTAAACACTGACTCCTGTCCGAGCACTGCCTAGCGACAGATGTAAGTAATGGATGTCCAAACACGTTCGTGAAAACAAAAAATGAAGCGGGTAATAACATTATTTCTGTGTATTTGTGTCGTTAGGAAAGCACACACGCATCTGTTTTGATAAAAATCAACGAATATTCTCGCACAGTTTGCAAGTTAGGTCCATGTGCCCTATTGACGCTATATTATTAAGGCTATTTGATTTTGAAAAATGCACTGTTCACCGTGTGGATCAAAATGTAATACGCGTATTAACTGAGTAGACACATGACTGTTTCAAGAAAAAGTTACCATGTATAACCTGCTATTCAGACCACGTCTTATTTGTCCGAGCTAGCAACATCAATCGGCAACCTTATGGCGATTTCGGATGTTCCATGTCGGATGTTCTAAACATCGTATTCTTTATCAGTACTACAACGTTTTTTCATTAGACAATTAAATACCGAATAATTTGGAAGCCCCGAAAATTGTTATTACTCGTTTAAACTGTACATTGCTCATTTGGTTTTGGACTCGGTTACATGTTTTTCAGTTTATTCGATTGGAAATAAAAGAGAAGAAAAATACCACCTGTAAACAATTTGTCATTCTAAAATTAAGCTTTATAAGTCATACTTCCGACCAGTTTCTTACGTAACACTACTTTTTCAAGACGTTTTAATAGCATGTCACTTACTTGTTGACTTTCAATATATTTCTTTGGAGATTTGAAGCCATTCATGAATCTTTTATCCAGTTTGAGAATAAAACCGCTCTCTGTCAAGATTGTAGGAAAAGCTACAAATCACGATTGAGAAAACATGTTGCGAGAAAGCATCGAACGGGTGAATTAATACAGATGTGACAGGTGAAGGAAAGAGTTTCGAGAAACATTAGTTTACCGCCCATATGGTGAAACAAACCTGGCTATACATGCACAGTGTGACACTCGTTACTGCGGCCAGTGTTAACCAACATACAAACTTCTTATGCTGATCATGTGGATCTGTTTTTACCGACAGATATGTTATGAACGACCACGTTGCTGCAAAACACAAAAAACAGTTTAGGTATTCTTGTGCGGTACCTTTTTGTGGGGCTAAATACAGATGGAGAGCGATTCTTGCAAGCCACGTTAATAATAAGCATTCTTAAAGTTTTCATGCAGTGAATATCAGTGTTTTTACCGATTGAACAGTTTATTTTCGTGAAATTATAATTCTTATACGCAATTGTTATCTCATTATTATTGAATATTGTGATTTTTCATCTGTGATTATTTTTTATCATTGTGATTTTTCGTGATAATAACGCTGTGACTAACCTGTGATTCCTATTGATTATTTTAATATTATTTCAGTTCATTCTAGTTTCTTTCTTGATCTCGGGAATATTCTTCGATTGCCACTTCTTGGCACATTAAATAATAATGTTCAGATATATAAGTCTTAAGTTATTTATTGTTTACCATTGTCTAGGACAGGTCGAGCGTATACCTTCAATTAAAATTGTGTTTGTTCGGGATAATATCGGAATCGGGTGTACGGTATATCAACACTATACTGCTTCGTTAGTCTTGATCATCTTCGACGCTTGATTTTAAATACAAACGTCTTGCCCCTTGTGCAGAAATAAGTCAAACTGGAAACCACGTGTCCGTAGTATATATATATATATTTGTTTTATTTTACATTACGTGGTCCGAGTATTAACTTTCATACCCCATCCAACCCCTTTTCCAAGAAGCGAAAACGCGATTGGCTGGGGTATGACATAAAACCTTAATTTCGGTTTAAAAATTTGCATATTGTAAAATTAAAACGTTTAATAGGTAATTTTAAACAGGTTATCGGATTTGTTCGGTAAAAAATGTTTTTTAACGTGTTTTATTGTCGAAATATCCGTTATAAAATCCTACTAATAAAAACTTTCCCATCGCTTGATGGAATTAAGGCGGGACCAAGTAATGAGTATGTTTGGCCTTCTAGATTTAGTTCGTCAATGTAGTTATGAAGGTTTCGTCTTTGTTTATTTATTCAGCTGCCTTATATGGGGTTTGTGTTTGTCTATGCTTAACAGACTGAATCATGTAGTTGACGATAAGCATGCATTACAACTTCAGTTCTTAGTGAACTCGCCTAAAACACTTGAATGGTATAAACACATATTTTGCACTGTTCAAAGGGCTATCGTTTTATTTGCTGAAATGACATTTTTGGAGATCAGTATACTGAAGAGTAGCATGTAGTAATCATTATATGTATATTAGAAACTAAACGTTCATTAGTCTCTGTAGCGCAGTTGGTTGAGGCGTCGTGTTAGTGCCGGGGAAGTCAGGGTTAAAGCCTGATGATTTACTTTTCCTTTTTTTTAAATGTTAATTATTATGCATTTCATTATTGCAAATGGTAACGTAGCAATGAACAGTTCCTTTACATTTTTCACTTTGTTAACGCAATCTTATAATTACATGTGATAGAGGTGAACAGTTTATATGCGTTGAAATGCAAACACTAACGTACCCTTATCCCTTGCATGTGGACACTTATATTTCTGTGCTGATATGTACTTCTACACGTCGTGTTACAAGGGTGAGTTGTAATCAATATGTAAAGCATGTCAAGGTATTGGAACAGAGAGAAGCACGGTCGCCCACCTTGATTCAAAATGTTTGGTAGGAAGAACTAATGGTAAAGTTCAGGAAGAATGTGTGTGTGTGGTAAGAAAAAACGGTCGTGGCGTGTTGATGTCTCCGTGACAACATTTATTTTTCAATATTGTTTTAACAACCGTGGCTTGTTAACATTTTGTTTCTAGTTCCTACCCAGATATATGCTATTTTCTCTCGGCAGCTATTTTACGCTTGCGTAAAACCTTGCTTGTTTACATGCTGTGCAATAGTGCATTGTATTTCTGTCGTTCTCTATCTTGGATAGCAGGTGTGTCTATGTCAGCCAATCAGAAACGATATCAGTATTTCGGTTAAATGGATGCAGCATCATGTTATTTTAAGAAGAAATCTTCTAGGCGTTTGTTTTGAAAAAATAACAAGCGTCGTAGATGATCGATACTGACTGCTTCATAGAATTCAATGTTTATGTTTTAATGGAAAAACTTTTAGATCCTACTATTTTTATTTTAATGCAAATACCTGTTGTAAGTTTATCAATGTGTAATTAGTTGGGTGCACAATACAATATTTCAACATCAACTAAAATTGTTGTTCCAATTTTTTCCTGTCTGTTATTGCGTCAGGTTTAGAATTAGCACTCATACGTTGTGATTGCTTCCGTGCGAGGAACATTTTTCACTTTTCGGGACTGGACTTCGAATACTTTTAAGATTGCTATTTTCATGCAGTTTTGTCCAGTGAACTCAAACTCATCGATATCGCGGACATTTCATTTCTGTTCTGCTGATGATATTAAAACACTTTATACTATCCTTATTTTCTTATATTTGTAATGTCCCGTCTATAATGTTTGCTGTTAGGTATTGGCCAAAGGACAGCCTCTCCTTTGAACCAAACCAAAGTCCTTTAAGTCAGTCCATATAAATTTACCGATTTTGTCATTCAGCATGTTCAAAGTTGCAGTCTTATCGCATTAATAATACGATGTTCCATCTTCACTCTTTTCACTCTTTTCAATTGAAAAAACACAACAACAAAACGATAAGAGATACAAGATAAATGCGCCCAATATCACATGTAATTGCCTTTAAATTTTAATAAAAACAGTCATTTCATAGTTGCTGATAAAATATAAGATGTTCGGAATAATTAAGTTTGCCTATTAGTGTTGCTACCTGGATCAAACATATCTGAATAGCAGGTTGTATACACGGTAAACCAAACAGCGATATACACGGTAACATTTTTTCTTGAAATAGTGATGGGTCTACACGGTTAACACGGATATTACATATTGGTCTACATATGTTTTCAAACTCAAATATCCTTAATAATACAGCTTCACTATGGGCACATGTGCCTAACGTACAAACTGTGGGATAATATTCGATGATTTTTACCAAAACAGTTGCGAGTGTGCTTTCTTAGACTATAGACCTTCAATGGAGCTCTATGCGAAGGAACGTTTCGCATAGAGCTCCAGTGCTGAAAAAGGAGCTCTATGCCAAACGCATGTACCTCTGATTTTTTGTGGGTATCGACATTCGCTTCGCATAGAACTCCCATTTTAAGCCCGATCTTCAGTCTATTTTTTGCTTGTGAACAGGCCAGGGGACACAATTCCGCATCGATTCTTACGAAACACACTTTTGACACGGACTGATATGATAGACTGACGGACGGACGGAATGTAGGACGGACAACGCGAAATCTATTTCAGATTCGTATACAGTTGCAGAGATTTCATATTTATAGTAGATACAATTTCGAAACTGGTGTTTTATAACCCAAACCGAAAGCGATTTGAATATATCTGGAATGAGGTCATATACTAAAAATTTAGGAAACTTTAAAACGTTCAGCGAGAACACGCCAATGAATTTACAATGAAAGAAAAAAACTGCACATCCGATATAGTGTACCCTTCATTATATTTTATTGCAATTCTTTCAGACAAACATAAATTATTTATCATCTAATTTATAACCCTCTGATTTATAAATAATTACAAACAACTGTATAGGTTATGTACGGGTAATACGCTTATATTTATTTTTTATATCAATACAATTACATTCAATCTGATTGTTTCTGCATAAATAAAGCACCACTGACTGTGGTATGGTTTGTCCGTCACTTATACAAACACTTATCACTCATCGAAACATCAACTGAAGTACGACTCACTCATGCGCAAAAACAACAGAAAATTGTTTAATCTGAAATATAGGAAAAAATTATCACATGTTCAAACAATTAATGTAAAGTCAAATATCAAACATTTTAATCTTTGAAATATTTACATGTTCTAAACGGTGGGTGGGTGTTTCGCGCAGCTAAACAAGTGTTTCTACCCGTATCTAACCTCGAAAGTCATAGAGACAAATCTGGAGTTCAGTAAACAATTGTAATTACCGAAACGATCAACAACCAAATTCAGATCAGTGACTGAAATATAATCTTTAGGAACATGTTGTTTACCAACTGACCTTAACATCTTTCACATTCTTGACAAAAGTTTATATGCATGGATCAGAATAACCTGCTAAGTTACATGCGTATGAAATACCATAGACGATATGGTTGGTTTTTGACTCGGATGGTCGTTCTCTTTCTAAAGAAGATAGGTATAAAGCTACATGATAATCTTTTGCAGGAAGTGGCGTAAAATTAAATTTATTACACCAATAACAGAAGTGTTTGAAATAAAGTCCATACGATTTTGTTGTGTTGGAAGATTTCGACTGCGAAGACAACCTTTTAAGATGTTCATGCGTGCTAGCCAGTTCCGGATGTATTTGAACTGAATCGTCTGTTTCCAAACTCCAACTTTAAATACGTCGATCAAATGTAAGATAATATTAGACTATATATAAAACACAAACATGATCTGCTTAGTCAGCAAGGATTTAATCGTTGATTTCACCTGATATGAATTGCATCCGTATAATAAAAGTAAGCATTTCACAAAATAATATAGATTAGAAAATGTAATTGCATTCCGCAGTCGACAACCACTGCATACTGCAAATTACAATCACTTGCTTTCCGCAAATAAAAATCACTGCAGTCCTCAGTCGAAAATCATTGCATTCCGCAATAAACGAACGTTGCATTATGCAAATAGTAATCACTGCATTCCGCTTTCAAGAATTCATTGCATTCCGCAATTAAAAAAATCAAAAATAAAATCGTCGCTTGCCGCAATTAACAATCGCTGTATTCCACATTCAACAATCACTGCATTCCGCAACCAACAATCACTGTATTCCGCAGTAATCACTGCATTCCGCAGTCAACGACAAACCCTGCCTTCAGCAGTTAACGATCACTGCATTCCGCAGTCAACGACAAACCCTGCCTTCCGCAGTTAATGATCACTGTATTCCGCAGTCAACAATCACTGCATTACGCAGTTAACGATCACTGCATTCCGCAGTCAACAATCATTGCATTCTGCAGTTAACGATCACTGCATTCCGTTAGTCAACAATTACTGAATTGTGCATTCCACAGTCAGTGCATTCCGCAATTCTGCAATATATATATATATATATTTTTTTTTTTAACAAAGTATCACAGTTCTCAACAATACAACATACTAGTAGTATTTATTCAAATCAAAATGAATACAATATTTGCCTTCCGCAATATCGATCATGAATGTATGAACAGCATGCATACATTTGTGTAAATCTTACTGATTTCCTGACAAGCTATTAATGTTTATCAATACGAATAGCAAGAACCTTGCTGCGAAATTTTCGCGAATCGAACACACTGTTGCTCATAAACCGATGTCTGGTAAAAATATCTTGCCCTTCTTTAAATTCAAGAATATCAGACACATAATCTTGCTTAACACAATCAAAAATGGCCAGAAGGCAGTGATGGGCCACCAAGGAACAATAATTGTACCACTTGCATTACAATGCAATATATGAGCAATCGTTCTTGTAAACAAGCTTATTGGAGGTACCAGCCAATTATTGGAGTTACTCCAAGACTATAAAGGCATCAACAGCCTCCGTTTGATAATCCACACATTTTGAATTATAACGCTTGACCTTTCTGTTTTGAAATGAAACAAAACGGTCAATATCATGGGGACCCCACATTTCATCTATAAAACGACAAAAACTCATCAATAACCTCCCATTCATCGGTGTTTTTAAGTTTAATAATGTCGTCTGCGACTCGATTTAGTTCTCGCGGAACACACTGAATTCTCAAATCAATGTTGAATTCTAAACAAAGCTCAAAAATGCCCATTGATTCTTCTTGTAGCTCTAATTTAGTGCTACCCGACTGAACAATGTGAACACAAGCTTGGGAATCTAAAAAACACTTAACGGTCTTACCTTGTAACAAACTGACGTACGTTTAAATTATACGTAAAATCCCAAGTATTTCTATTTTCAATTTCCATATAGAGATATCTAGTCATTAGCCTGGTTAAATTGCCCAGTACAGAAGACATGGACATAATCTTTCCCGTACATTGCGCTAACTTCCTAGCCGAAACCATAGGCAAGCTAAACAACAATCCATTTATTGACTGTAAACAGTATGAAATACGTCTGTCAGGAATACTAATAGAAAATTATTTGCTATTCCAGAACTAAATTTTGAACTGGTAACCAGATGGACTTTCCGTCATTTATAACAAATCCGGCACTGATGAGTCTGTCTCTAACAAACAATGAGTCAGACAGAAGCAAATTATAGTTTTTATTGGTTCCCCAACCATCGTCTAAAAACATTATAATTTTAATGCTGTTATTTCTTCAATATTTAACAATTTGGAAAAAATGAAAGGGGCGCTACTCAGACCGAACGGTAAAACGGTAAATCAATAGTACTTCCCCTTGACAAATTTGATGACTCTTAAAAATATCAATATGATGATATGCTTTACTTATATCACATTTTGAATCTTTTTCAAAATATTCTAACCCTATCTTCCAATCTTCAAAAGTAAAACTATCTTTCTAAAAGTATTTATTGGCTAGTCTCAAATCTAAAATTAATCTTTTCTCACCTTGTTTGTTAATAGAAACGGATAAAGGATTCACAATATGGGGCACAAAAGGTGTTTCAGCAATACAATGTTTTAATAAAAGCTCACTAATAGAACTTTCAACAAAATCTAGATAATATCCGGATGATTTATTATTTCTAGAGAACGAAAGTTCTGGGACTTCTAACAATGGTAGCTTATAACCATTTTCAAGAATA
This sequence comes from Cyrtodaria siliqua, assembly GCA_037043455.1. Taxonomy (NCBI): domain Eukaryota; kingdom Metazoa; phylum Mollusca; class Bivalvia; order Adapedonta; family Hiatellidae; genus Cyrtodaria; species Cyrtodaria siliqua. Next base: position 62,089 of record JAWPHD010001766.1, read on the forward strand.
TCAAGCATTTCACTGTTTGTACCTACATGTTTCCAGAATGATATATGCTGTTTCAAACGTCCTTAAACATTATCGTTATTTTTAGTGAAAAATGACGACCTTTCCTGAAATTCGAAAAAATCATTTACGGAAGGTAGCAAAGAATACTTATCATTTATCTTTTCTGACGTCGGCAGCTGAGGAACCAGCGGCACCTGGCCTGTTGATGGTGTCTAAAACGATCTCCTTCCGGTAGTCTCCCAAGCCCTACACTCATGGCGGAAGTGATCCTTGTTTCCGCACGAGAAACAAACGTTTCTGGATGTACTTTGTCTGGGTTGGCCTCGAAAAAACGTGTCGGGTCTAGTTCCAAACCTATCCGTGGCTGCATCACCGGAAGTAGCAGTCTCGCTCCCCATGAAATAAGAAGGACGCTTGTAAGTTTTAGGCCTAAAAGTGGTTGCTTTAAGTCTCTTAACAGCCCTGGCCTCGACCTGTTTGAGCTGTTTGTCATCATCACTATCGGAGCCCAAACGTGGCTTTTCGTACTCATTGACGGTAAGCCAGTCCTCCGGTGGATACGTCTGCAACTTTTATCAATTTATTTCTATGTTTAACCTTAGAAATAAGACCTTCCAATGTTTCCAAAGTTTCAGCAGGGATGTTAGACCTAGCAACCACTTCTAGTCCGTGCAAAATATCGTTGTTGAACGAATAATGAATCCTATTGGACTCTGAATTTAGGAACCGGCTGCACCTTAGTTTTTAAACTCAAGTATTTCTTAAATTCTTTTAACTGACTGTCCAAGTAATGTCTAAAAAGCGAAAACGCTTCAATAGCAGAATTATCCTCCCCCGCGGACTTGGTCTCAGGTCCCTATCCACACAAATGCCTCTATGTGTTGAACAATTTTGTTCCCGCAAGATGGCCGCCTTCCATAATACAATAACGCTCAGCCAAACAAGTGTTTCTACCCGTATGTAACCTCGAATTCCAGTTACACGTGTAACAGCGGCTTATGTAGTAGCCGCTGTCCAACCAATTACCGTATATTGGTATCTCTACTTAAGTAGAAAAAAACAGTTATAACTATACAACGATAGTAAATAAATTTATCAGTGTTGGCGCTGTATGCGGTTTGGGTATGCCTACCGTTCCCATTGAGCTTCTCTGTTCAGTTTTGCGAAATAGTAAAAATCCTGTTTCCCGCATAGAGCTCCCTTCGCATAGAGCTCAGCGAGTACGCACAGAGCTCCCGATGTATCTCTATGCGAAGGAAGGGGGCTCTATGCGGTCACACAGTGCATTCCTAACGACACAAATATACAAAAATCGTGTTGTAATTTTTTTTTACACAAACGTGTTCAGTTTGGACATGGATTACTTACACCTGTTGCTAGTCAGGGTTCGGACAGGAGTCAGTGTTTAATACTGGACTATTTGGGCGCATGCCACGTACATTGAACTGGTGATGAAACCTAAATTAAATAAGATATCGGCTAAATAATAAAGTACCTACCTTTCGTGTTCACGGCTGTCCGCCATCTTGGAAAATCTACACAGTTAACAAAAAAACTCTACACGGTTTCACGTACCAGACAGTGATACTATTATATTTTTAATTTTATACTTTTTTTCACCACTATTTTCTTTCTGACAATAATTGAAAATCTCAGTAGAGAAAATGCATCTGTATAAACTGAATCACATTTAAGTTCAATAGGTTAACCTTGTTATTATCTGTGTAGCATATTTCTTTGAATAGATGTAGGTAAATTATATGGTGATCTTGTATAAACTGAATCACTATAAACTGGCAAAACATAATTAAAAGTAAACAACATCATATTTGAAGATGGTTTGAATGTCTTCTCAGGGTTTAAAAGGACACATGGCAATGACACCTTTTTTCATCCAAAGATAAATTATTACATTGTCTCGCTTTAACATTTCGTCAGCATTATTTGCATTGAGCTTCTATCTTATGAAATAACAGATAACAACAATATTAAAGGAATAGTTATAAATGATCAAGAAATTAAACAAACTTTATTCGCAGATGATGCATCGTTTCTCACAGATGGAACAAGGAAATCTTTTGAAACCTTAATAGATGTTATAAATAATTTTACAAATATATCCGGACTCAAATTAAATGACTTCAAATGTACAGCGTTAAAGGCAGGCTCACTGAAAAACTCGGATTTTAAATACTGTCCAAAAAATAAATTTCATTGGTGTTCTGATCAGGCAAAAGCACTAGGAATGTACTTTCATACCAATAGAAACAATATACTAGCCTTAAATTTAGATCCGAAAGTAGAAGAATTCAAAAATTGTTTGAAAAGCTGGCAGCACAGAAAACTTACGCTACTAGGAAAAATTACTGTCATAAAATGTTTTGCATTCCCAAAAATTATATATCCTCTAACGGTTCTGCCTAACCCTCCAAAAGAAAAGATCAAACAAATTAAGATCAAACAAATTAATGACCTAATGTTCTCATTTTTATGGGATAATAAACCAGATAAAATAAAAAGGAAAACAATTATTCAGGATTATGAAAATGAAGGAATAAAAATGATTAACATAAATAAATTTCATAATGCATTAAAAGCAAATTGGATAAAACGAATACTAGATACTAAAAATAATGGCAAATGGGAAATATTTTACACAAAATAATTAAACAAAGTCGGAGGACAGCTCTTATTAGATTGCAATTAAAACAAAGCATGTATTCTTAAATTATTTCCAAAAGACAACTTTTATAGAGATATTATATTAGCATGGAATGAAATAAAAGAAAATAAATGTAACGAAAATGTTAGTAGCAGGTGGGCATACTATATTTTATAACGATTGGTCAGAAAGAGGAATTAAACTATTAGAACACATTTTTGACTATAGGAAAAAGGAGTTTTATACATTTCAGGAAATAATCGAATTATATCAAATTCCAAACAAAGACTTTTTAAAATACTCCTCGATAATAGCAAGTATACCTAAATAATGGAAAGAAAAAATAAAACATGAAGATATTAATGCAGAAAGAAACAAAAGTTTCCTAAATAAATTTCTTAATACTAAACAATCAAATAAATTCTTATACAATGTCCAGATACAAAATGATACCGAAACTGACAAGGAAATAAAATCACAACAAAATGGGAAAACATGTTACCAGATATAGAATGGAAAGACGTCTATATCACACCAATAAAATCGACAATAAATATAAAATTAAGGAACTTCCAATATAAATATTTAATGAGAATAATACCCACAAATAAATTGCTATTCAGATACAAAATCGTTCACTCAAGTCTCTGTGAATGGTGCAGTATGAACATAGAAAGCTTAAATCATCTTTTCTGGGAATGTATGCATATTCAACAATTTTGGAATAAGCTGCACATATTGTTAAATACGTTAAACGTAAACATCGATTTCAATCTAAGAACCGTCTGTTTCGGAATTCAAAGACAAGAACAGGCTATAGATATGAAGAATTTCATTATTTTAAGTGCGAAATATTGTATATTCATTAACAAATGTTTAAAATCCGTGCCCGAATCAAACAAATTCAAGAAATATTTATTAAGACAAATAGAAATAGAAAAGCAAATAGCGATGAACCATGACAAATTAGACAGCCATGATACTAAATGGCGAAACTTCCAATAAATAAACTGGTATTAATTAAAGTAAGATATAATACATTACCGAAGACAAACAAAAGGTGAAGCAAAGCAACATTCTTTTCTGTCCGAATTCTCTTCTCTTCTTTTTAGTCTCCATATTATTCTTTCAAACCTTACATAATTCTATTACCAACTGCATACTAAAATATACTCTTCTATAATTTCAAAACTCGGAGGTAACTCTCTTTTCAATAACCTTCGTCTGTAAACAAGAAAATTATTTCATCATAACTATAAACTGTAGTTTAAATAGTATGTACCATATGCTAATGAGCATGTATAATGTATCAAATGGATGATGAAATAAAACATTGTATAACAAAAAACCCATTTCGTCAGCATTGTATAAACTCCTTTGAAAAGGTAAAGAAGAAAAACCTTTTCATTTATACAGTTCTTTCATTATGATATAAGCAATTATTTATTTTGAAAATTGTTTATTATACTCTCTTAAAATACAAAATTGATGCATATTTACATTTATATCTGAACGGTTTGCTGAGGGGTGGCACATCCTGACCCTCACATACCTATTACGGGGTAAATAAACGGATCCACATTAATTTGTGGTTCGACATTTAAAAACAACCCCTTTTTAGAACATAAAATGCTGCTTTGTGTTAAAAGTCGGACTATAAAGTGATTCTTATAAAGAGGGATACAAACGGGATTTTGGAGATTAACATATTACCAAAATACTGAGCTTATAACTAGTCGATTAGTCATGTCTTATTTTGGTTTTGTTTATTAGGAGCATTGGCAGATTGTCTTATTTACTCGACATAGATCAATCGGGGCCGAGACTATTTAAAAAAAGGATGTATGGTGCTGAGGTCCATATGCAAGTTTATGGACTGGGCAGTCAGACCTAGAACGTTATATGGACCACAGCTTCAGTTTATATAACATTCTAGGTCTGACTGCCCAGTCCATAAACTTCATATGGACCAAAGCGTCATACATTATTTTTTATATTATTTCGAATCTGACCAACAAATTAAAACATAACGTTTTATGATTTATTTAAATTTGACGTCGTTTCTTTTTATCACACGTCCGAAATTATAGCTCATTATATTGCGCAAAGAATGAAATGTGCAAATGATGTTTACTATTTCCAGTTGCCCTTCCGTAGTTTCATGCAGTATATGCAATTAGTTATACATTATTTCATAACTCGAAGTTGCTTATAAATAATTACGTTCAATGACATATGATGAGACATATTCATTTTATCAATAGACATCAAGTCGAAGAATACGAATTTCACACTAATTTGTAACCTGTTTTCTTACATGTTGTATGGTCCAACAAACATTAATTTTCGATAGACGCATCAAGGATAACAACGTTCACGCTTGTAATTTCTTACATATATGTAAATTGTGCTAATTTTTGTAACTGGTAATTTATGTTGAATTGGTTTGGGTTTTACGGCGCACCAACACAAATAAGTTGTTTGGGGCCAACAAGATAGGCATAGAACCATCTCACCTGGAGAACTGTAGTTACTTCAAACTTAGTTGCAGACACTGGAGCTACGATCTTTGTTTTTCTGCCACCACTCAAAAGCACCTAAAACGCTAAAGGCCTCGCATGGACATGGAAACAATGGCAAATTAAGTATGAGATGGGGATAGGAGGTGCGGCGGTGGGGGAGAATCTATACTGAGTCAAAAAAGAACGCGTTTATTCAAATTTGCATAAATATTATTCCTGTAAACCTTTAAATCATACATGTGTTCAAACATCATAACTTTGGTTTGAGAATGTGATGTTTTAGGCTGGAATTGCCGTTATAAAACATAAGTCCATGTTCACAAACGAAACATCCGGTTTTCACGAATACAAATCCAATACAATATCATCATCATATTTAGTATAAAACATATACCCTTCCACAAAGATCAAACTTGTCTTCGAAATATTTACATTATTAAAATCTTAATTTATACTGAACAAAAAAATAAACTTCCGACTTTTTTGCTGGTATTTCTATAGGCCTGTTTTTGAGGGCGTATACAAATTCAAGAAATAAAACGATGTTTGATGTTTTTAAGCACACTTAAGTGAGTACTAAATATTCCATTAAACAGTTTCAAATTTGCCAAGCAATAATCTTTTATGGATGATATGTAAATGTTAAAGGGAGGTAATTTGATGATTGTTGATAATCAAAAGCTGCCATCTACACAATCTGTGCTATGGTGTTTGTGATTTTTTAGTAAGAAACATATAGAAAATATTGTCTCGGACAAATTTCGGTAATTTTCGTAGATTTAATTTGTTTTGGTGGGCAAAATGCATGTTTTAAGAAAAAAAGGGCTAACTCTCTGAACTTTTCATAAACATCTTTATTTGGACTATTGTTGGCGGTCTATCTACTTATTCTTAAAACACCATTATGTTTTCCTCTTTTGCTGTCTAAACAATCAGCATCAACATCAGCGGAAGTTTCTTTTTTTCCTTTTTGTTCAGTATATAATAATGCAGTTTAGTTGCATTTCTATAATTTTAAGAGATTACAAAATGTGATTGGTTACTTGACTAGAAATCAAACAAATAGTCAAATATACTTTTTATATTTCAGTCCATGTTGTCTCTGTATACTGTCAATGGTAATGCACGTCAGATTATATGTCATATGTATTGTTGCACTAAGTTTCGTTACATTTTTATAATTATTATTGAACGTTACATAGGGGGGTTATTTTGCCTCTTTAACACAGTATGACTGTATTGGCTTATAAATACAATAACTGAATAGTTACACAGAGAATTATTGTGTATTTTTAAAAACACAGTTTAACTTTGTGTACAAGCATTATTTTACACCGCTATCCTTTCTCTTATCTATGGAAGCCCTGGAGGAACTTATTAGTTATGATTTATTAGGTATGACTTATTAGTTATGACTTATTTGTTATTACTTATTTCTTATTACTTGTTTCTTATTACATATTTGTTAAGTGCGGGTTAATGAAAACATGACGGATACTTTCAAAGCTGTAATTTACTTAGAATGCGTTATGTTCTTCACCTACGGGTGAAACCCTGGAGGGACTTATTAGTTATGACTTATTAGTTATGACATTAGTTATGACTTATTAGTTAATAATTGTAATTAATTTAGAATGTGTTAAGTTCTTCACGGGTGCTGGCGCATTCTAAGTGAATTACAGCTTTGAAAGTATAAGATAGATTGGTCAGTATATCATAACTACTAAGTTATAACTAATAAGTCCCTACAGTGCTTCACCCGTAAAGAACATAACACTTTATAAGTTAATTACAGCTTTGAAAGTATGAAAGATTGGTCAGTATGCTAAATAAACATATAGTAAATAACTTATCAACGAGATATCCGCTATGTTTTCATTAACCCGCCCTTTATAAATAGGTAATACGAAATAAATAATAGGAAATAAATAATAACAAATAAGTCATAACTAATAAGTCATAACTAATAAGAAATATAAAAAGATCGGACAGGGAAAGTAGCATTGAAGGAGGACAGTCAACCACAAAACAAGCACGCAAACAGACAAACAAGAAGGCAAAAGCAATAATAAATGCAAACGACATCACAACCACAAAATGGTTGACAATAGGGCTACAGCCTTGGAACGGTCAGTGGCCACTGGGGGTTTAAACCGGTTCTAGGGTATATCAAACCTCACACTTACCCTACTGTCATCCCATTAAAACAGGACAGTGTAAATAAAGAAATCCCCGCCATGATCTAATCTCTACAAGGCAGCATCAATAGGCAATAAGTCATTATTTATAAGTCTCTCCAGGGCTTCCGTACTAATCGAAATTATTCGTTTGTTTGTCGATATTGGAATATCAGGTACCTCAACATCACGCATTGAAATGTTATTCAGAAATTTGATCTGCATAGCGCTTCCAAGTGACATTTGGAGGAATTGTGACACTTTTGTTGCTTATGGTTCCTGGAATCCATTTGTTTTTTTGTTTCCTATAGTCCTTCACCGACATTTTCAAATTGTCTGCCGCGCGTGCTTCTCGACAGCTTTTGTTGCGAGGATAACACCTACTGTCTAAGTTCTGGTTTTATGTTAATTTTCTACCCATGAACAACATAGCTGGACTTTCGTTTGTCGTAGAATGAGGCGAGTTCCTGTATGCTAAGAGAAAAGCTTCGATAACTTTTCCTATACTGTTTCAGGGCCATTCTTAGCAGCTTCCATTGCTTGTTTAAAGCTCTGCACAAAACGCATTGGTTGTTGGTGGTACGGAGTACTTTTTAATATGTTCAACTCCATTGTGTTGCAAAAATAATGCAAAATCTTCAGAAACGAACTGCGGACAATTGTCGCTAACCAGCTGGGTTTGCACGCCATTTTCCGGAAACACTTTTATTGTCTGTGTGACAGATACTCTTTTCATTTGATTTACGATATGCCACTTCGAGTAGGCATCTACGATAACAAGAAACATGGATCAAATTAAAGGCGCTGCGAAATCTATATGAATTCTGCTCCATGATTTATCTAGAAATTCCCATTGATGAATCGGTGCTTTAGGTGGTTGCTTCTTGATGGGTTGGCAGCCTAAGCATGGCTTTGCTAGATTTTCGATTTCTTGATTCATTCCCAGCCAGTATACATAGCTCCTAGCAAGCGCTTTAACTTTAACAACACCTTAATGACCTTCATGTAATTCATCGATTACGTTTTCGTAATTTCGTGAGGATAACAATTTGCATTCCCCATATATTACAACTTTAATTGATGCAAGGAACGTTCATCTTTACGATTAAAATACGGTTCTAGTTCCTTTTCCTTGTTTTCTGTCCATCCTGTAGAAACGGCGTCATAAACACGTTAAAGTAATGGATGCTCGCGAACTGTAGCTTGTTTCACCTCTTTTGCGTTAAGATGCAGTTCTTCAAACTGGGACATGTATTATAAGACAGTGGCTTCTAGTTTATTCTCATTTTTATTTTCACTTTTCACTGGAAGTCGTGATAAGCTGTCACAGTTACTATGGCTTTCAGTGTTTTTATATTCAAGTGTGTAGTCATGACCTGCCAAGAATAATGCATAACGTTGAAGACGGGCTGCTGCTCTTTCATTTATACCTTTACCAGGGCTGAAAATATTCAGCAGTGGCACATGATCAGTAATTAACTTGAAGTTCCGACAATACAAGTACAGGCGAAATATTTTCACTCCTCAAACAATGGCTAGAGATTCCTTGTCAATTTGGCTATAATTAGTTTCTGCTGCATTCAATGTTCTTGATGCAAAGGCAACGCGTCTTTCTTGACCATCTATCATCTCGTGCGTTAAGACGCACCCTAGTCCAAATGAACTTGTATCACATGAATGTCTTAGCCCCAATCGATGACACAAATGATCCAACTTTCCTACCATTTGCAAATTCATTTGCAATAAAATCGTTAAATAATGTTTTCCTATGTGGAAAGCCATTCTTAGATAATAATGTTATTGAAAGTATCAGACTTAATTCCCGGGTAAGTATTTACTATACTACCGGTAGAAAAATCGTGAGTTGTAGGTTAATTACATTAATCAGCCGGATGTGCTCGCCTGGTGCATCGAAAGTAGTTCTGTATTAAAGAGTGCTGATCTTTTTTTTCTTTAAAAACTTTTTTAGAGCAATTTTCTGTTATTGTTTTGGCTGTAACTATATTGTGGACATGTTGCTGATATTTGAAAAGGGAGCTCATCATGTTTTTGACAGTTTTTATAAATTTCAGAAGTGAAGGTAGACAGGGTACGAAATTGCAAGGGGTAAACATAGCTTTGACCTTTGACCCGGTGTTAGTATACAGCTAAAGAAATGTTTCTTAGAAGGTATTAAACCCACTATTTCCTCGTTGATGTTTAATAGCAGACATGTTTATTTACATGATAACGTTAGTTTCCCAGAATTCTAATCAGGTTTGAGTTTTTAACAGGTTGTCAACATTCTAACTTCACTATGGAAGGGGCATGGAGACTCATTAGGAGACTCGCTATTATATGTCATGGAGACTCGCTATTATAACCTCGTACGGCATTTTGGTATGTTTTTTTCTCAACTGTTACGACCCTTATCGCACAAGATAGTCGAATACAATGTTAGATAGAACGTTTACCTATAAACATTTCATCTTTGTTTATCCTCGTAGCCAATTATTTGATGTTTTAGTTATCTTCGACGATTGATTGTAAATACAAACGTCTTGACAAGTTGTGCAGAAACAAATTTGAAACCTGACCGTAATTTTTTCTTACAATCCGCATTTAGTTCTTCGATATAATGATGAAGTTTCCCTCTTTGTTTATATATAAATGTATTGTCTTTCTGCCTTTCTGTATATATTGGATAGAAGGTGTTCCTGTCTCAGCTAATAAAAAACTGTACAAGTGTATCGGCAATAATCAAACTTTGTTCAGGAGATCTTGTCTAGACGTTTGTCTTGAAATCAAGCAAGCGTCGCAGATGATCTAAAATAGATGTTTCAGGCTGAAATTACCGTTAAACAAGTTAACAAACTAAACCTGCGGTTTTTACGAATAAAAATTCAATACAATATCAGCATCATCATACATAGTATATAATAGACAAGAGGTTAAAAGTTTGACATTTATGAGAAATTCCATAAAAACAACATTTAGCAAGATGACTCTTACCTTGTGCTTTCCCTTTGAACTGCATGCATATGGCACTTTTGGGTTTGCTGTCTTTTGACTTTGAGGAACACAAAGGAACTTTTCTTCATACCAAGCTATGACTACTTTATTAATGAACACATTGCGTATTTATTAAAAACTTGTTTTGATAAATTTGTCATTACAACTTTTTGAATATTTCCAAAAATAGATGCTCACACTTTCTTTTTTTGACTGATTATATAACTATTTCTAGATAAGAAATCACATTTCTAATACAGCACTATTAAACTAAAAGAGAGTTTCCTTATTATAAGCCTATGTGAACTAATCTACAGAAAGGCCTTCCCATATACCAGAGTAACAAAACTACCATTCGTAGAATGAGAAAAGTCGTAGAATGAGTAATGTTGTAATACTCCGCCAAGCTTGTAAATACAAATTGTCCTCATGCTTATCATGTTTAATTTCAGACTTTCCAGGTTTGAATAACAGCCTTTTCGGCGTGAGAGAGGAAGAAACGGTCCAGGTTTGTATATTTAAGTTTATGTTACCAGCGCCTTTTGTGTATGTCCAACGTTCAGTTCCAATGTCCAGCGTTCAGTTCCAATTTTCAACGTTCAATTCCAATGTCCAACATTTAGTTCCAATGTCCAACATTCAATTCCAATGTCCAACGTTCAGGTTCAATGTTCAACATTCAGTTCCATGATCAACGTTCAGTTCCATGTTCAACGTTCAGTACCTGGCTCAACGGTCAGTTCCAATGTCCAACGGTCAGGTCCAATGTCCAACGTTCAGTTCCAATGTCAACGTTCAGTTCCATGTTCAACGTTCAATTTCAATGTCCAATGTCCAACGTCAGTTCCAATGTCCAACGGCAAATGTTTTTGTTATTGGAGATTCATGGATAACGGATCCATGTTAAATATCATATTATATTTATATTGGACATTCGTGAACATTCCAATATCGTATATTTGAAAAGTTTTTTTGTCATAAAGAATACATGTCTGATAACGTAATTTAAATAACCGTAACGAGTGAATGCACCAAAGACCCAAGTGTTTACAAGTTTTAATTAATATGTGTCATTACAAAATGTACGCCTCCAAAATTGCCAAATTATCCTGGTGGAAGAGGTATCGATGGATACGTAGGCGGTTCTATATGCAGATGAATGTTTATATTTTATATTGTACCTAGCCTGTATATACTGCTTATCTATTTTGTTTATTTTAATTTTTAGCTGCCAACATGTGTAGACAGGAACGACAAGGTAGAGGACAAAACTCAAGCTTCAGAAAATAATGAAATGATCAACGAAACTGAACGTGCAGGGGTAATAGAACAACGCAAAAAACAAGAAGCTATCATTGAAGAAAGACTTGCAAATGTCAGAACAAAATGTGAGAAATACGCAAATAATAATTACTGGAGTATTTTAAAGTTGTCTGGTCAGGTATGGACGTACCCACCCAGGAATATTAATTATTGTATAACACCCAAAGTTGGATGTACCTATTGGAAGCGAGAAATGCGTTTCTTGAGCAAGGATTACCCAATTAACCCAGCTGTCAAACGTTCAGCAGATATCGATAGGAAGTATGTTCACTATGGTGTTATATCTAATATAAAACCGGTAAACATCAATAGTCCACTAACACGAATTTCTCTCTCATCAGGGAACACGTTTATGTTTACCCGGGATCCTTATTCCAGACTGTGGTCCGCCTACATCGATAAATTTGTGTTGCCTGACTTTTGGAGATCAGTCGCGCTCCATATTGTTGAAAAGGTTCGATCAAATGCTTCAGTGTACGAAAAACAATGCGCCAATGATGTTTCCTTTATGGAGTTTTTAGTTTATGTTATATCTACCGCGAATGGCGCCATGAACGAGCATTGGGTACCAGTCCACCGGATATGCAGTCCGTGTCACGTAAACTTTGACGTCATAGGGAAGCAGGAAACGTTTGGTGAAGACTCGACTTTTATCCTTCGTAGATATGGTTTAGAGGAGTTAATAGAAAATAGTAATACATCAATGCGCGTATACGAAGAGGTCTTAATGCTTACACAGTATAATTTTGAACTTGAAAACAACATTAGGAAAGGCTGCTTTGATAAATATAATGTTGCACAGAAATTATGGCAAGCATTTCAGTTTAATGGTTATATTGACAGAGAACTTGTATTTCCAGAAAGAGCATTTAATAACACAGAATTCATAAGCAATCCAGTCAAATCCTTCTCCAATACCGTTATCAGTACAATACGGACACAGAATAGACAAAGCTTTGATCCAAGGACACAAAAAAGAGCAATGATGGTGGAAGCATATAAACAAATCCCGAAACTGATTTTAAGTAAACTACAAGCTGTGTATCAATACGATTTTGAATTGTTCGATTATGATGAACGACCAAAGGATATATTTTCCTGAAGTTTCGGATGAGTGCAACACCTTTTTGCATATTTTGTAATTATTTTCGACAATGACAAATCAATAACTTATCTATGCTATTATGATATGGATTATATGAACTATTACACCAGTAACATAGACAAGTGTTACGAGAGAAATGAGCTAAGGGAGGATATTTATTGTCTAGAGTAAATAACAGGTTTTATTTTATTTATTTACATGTTTACGTATGTGTGGTCATATAAGAAATATAAACATAGCTTTCTTTTTTCGAGTATATGCAATTTATACTGCTTCCCGAGGCCGTTGGCCCGAAATTGCAATATAAATCGCATAAACGAGAAAAATATGATATACATGTTTTGTGCCAGCTCTAATGTTGTTTTGTTTTTACAAAGGTCGTTGGTTATAGAACGGCTGAAAGATACCGGCAGTTATTGCACGGGTCTTCAGTTTTATGCAAAATATATCGTAAGCAAGAATCATAAGCAAGAATCTATAGTACAAAATATGTTATTCACGAAAAAACAACAACATTAATGTTGTTTATGTCTATGCCGATAACCATGATTTTAAGCATAAACCATAAATGACATAACTGAAACAGTTACGTTTTGATAAAAAAATGTTTTTGACACTGGAAAACGTAAATTAAACTTGATATTTTACACGCATAATACTACTTTTATTTTACTGATAAAATCCACTATTCATTGCATAAGCATAAAATAAAGCGATATAATGCATTCATACAAAACTTTTTTTGTCTTGTATATTTAACAAGCTTAATAAACCAGTTCCTAAATTAAAATCAGTTACGATGTGGAGTAATACATCTAATATTAAGAATTAGTTGACATTTGAAAAATGCGTATTGACCTATCTGCGCGGAAATAGTATCTGAATAGCTATGCCATGTCTAACAAGAAAAGTCATAATATACAATATATGCTATGGCGACGAGCGGCAATAAGAATGAAAATTGTAGAATATATTTGTTTTAATGCACTGCATTGGAATTACAGCATCATGTGTGGTTTGATTGTTTAAATTAATATTTGGTGTAGCAACGTCAGAGAACAAAATGGAAAAGCGAAATAAAGATGAAATATTTTTATTTGAAACTAAACGTCCAATTTAAGTGCTTGGCTATAAGGGCTATTCCATTAAACATACATGGGATCTTATTTTGCAAGACCCATCTTAGTTTGCAAGACCCATCTATATAATTTAAGTTGGCTAAAATACACCCATCCATAGATTTTATTTATTTATTTATATTGAACTACATGTATATTAACATATGAACTAATTACAAACATGACAACTGCTTGAAGAACGTAAGTGTTTCTTACGTACCGGGTCCCGCCAATTAAACCATCCAAAACAGTGCGCGTTCCTGGTATTATTTAGCAGCTTGCATTTGTGAATAACGTTCATCGTTAAGCGTTTTCTATGATACAGACTTGCTAAAATACAGCAATACATCGAACAATACGAATATGAAAAGGAAATCACAGTTCAATATTAATATCGAGTGATCTTTATTCTTCTGTCCAACGTGACAAATTATCGTGAACACGCAATGTCAATATGAAAGCGATTGGTTTAAATCATGAAATCAACCAATGAAATGCGCGCTTTCAAATTGATTAACTTAAGGGAGAGAATATTATGATTTTCAACAAATACGTTAAACACAATAAAACACGACTTCTGGTTGGATATTAGTTTGAAAAGTTTGATTGTCCCGAGATTGTCCGGGCGGCGTTCGCGGGCATTTTTACGGCGATGTTTGAAAATACCACGATCCTGAAAATCACACCCATGCATAGATGAGAAATTCGTTTTAAACCACCCAGGCATAGAACCACATTTCGGAAAACAGGATTCACCCGTAGATTTTTATTAAATTGCCGTCCAAGGGTCCCGGGTATGTTTTAATGGAATAGCCTTAACCAAGAAAGCGCTATATTCGCTACTTTTGCATTAAGCAAAGACTGGACGAGCTGGACAAAAAAAAATGAGTTCCGGCTATATGTATTCCGGCTATATATGTATTCTTTTGACTATAAATAATGTTTTGAGGCACACTTATATAAAAACACACTGAATATGTATGAATAACTACAATTTACATACGGTAATAATATGATGAATGACTATCAAATGTACATATTTTTAAGTTCATGCTGTACAAAACAACATTATTGATGTGAAAAAAGGTATGTATAACTCAGTGTGTCATGTCCCTGCCAAGACTTTAACTTGGATATCTTTTCTGGAAAGAAAAGCGTGTTTCCTTACAATACAGAGATCGCCCTGACATCACAAAAGGAGTGTACAAAACTAGGCGAAATTAATAAAGATGTATTTTAAAAAAAAGTTCAAACTAAAACTGTTACTGAATTTTATTAATTCCCCTGCAAAGGCATACCCCACGACTACATGTATATGTGCAGTTCCACTTCATACTAATGCTTCTCACAAAGTTTTGGGAAAATATGTATAGAAAATAGCTTACAAAATATTTTTTCTGAGAAAAATATTCAAGGGGCCAGAACTCACATCAACAAGAGGTCAATGACCTGGAAGCTCTACTGATAGGTTTTTGATAGCTAGATCAAAATTCCTGTGAAATTTCAAGAAAATCTGTAAAGTAGTTTCAAAGGAGTAGTCGCTATAAAAAAAAGTTTACGGACTTTTTTTTTAAAATCTATTTTTAGCTGTGGTGGTCATAATGAATTTCCAGCTGACCTAAAGTTTTGCTAGGATCAACTAGATATCAAGACCATGTGAAGTTTCGTGAAACTCCGTCATATAGTTTCAGAGGAGAAATCGATACATAACTATATGTAAACAAAGATGGCCGATGGCAGCCATGTTTAACGTCGAATCAAAACAATTTTGGACAAGGACCAACATCATGTCATGCTGATTATTTTAGAAAAAGTTCCATAACAAAATCACTTATAGTTTTCTAGAAGTAGTCGCAAGATACTTGTTTTTTTTAAAAAAACATTTTTAGCTTTGGCGCCAATCTTCATTTCGCATCAACGTGAGTTTGTGCCAGGATCAACTAGACACCATGGGCAACATTCCTGAAGTTTCATGAAAACACATGCAGTCGTTTCAGGGTAGGCTGATCTTTCATCAGTAGAGGTAATAAATGGCCAGGGGAGGCTCTTGATTTTCTTTTTTGTCATTATTAGGCCTGTATTGGCAATGCCAAAATACATCTTTTCTGCAATTTCAAGGCAATAATTCCCAAATGAAATGATTGATTTTTAATGAGGCAAAACATCATAGGTCTGTGAAATGCCATGCTCGATGACAGTTTTAGCGAACTGTAAAGAATATTAAAAGCAGAATTAAAAGATGAATGCTTTATACTTGCCTAATTTGCAAGTGAAACCCCTGTAATTCGTAATCGTGACTGTATGGGTTATGTACGCAAAATTTAGGGGTAAACATGAAGAAACTGTTCACAAACATTCGTCAGAAACTATGAATCAGAAAATACCACCACACCGAAATACTGACCTGGTAAATATCTTCTGTCACCACTGCTGTCTCTCAACACGTCACGCAGGATACACAACAAGGCAGAATACCTTAACACTGGAAATACAAACCGCAAAATCATGAAAAGAGCACAAGACATGTAAAATTCGTCTTCCCAATTGAAGATTTGACTGTTTTTCCCCAATTTTAATACCAAAGTGTGGAATATTAACCTGACAAATATCTTTCATTCGCTGCTGCCGTCCGTCAACATCTGTCGCAGGACACACTTACTTTCACTACTGATGTCTTCTGATGCAGGATACACAACAAGGCAGAATACCTTTACACTGGAAATACAAACCGCAACACCATGTAAAGAATAGCACAATACATAAAGCAAGGAAATAACTTCGCAAAGTCAATGGCTTATTGCGCAATTATGAAACGCCAAGCTTAGCAAAAAGTATCTGGCCTATAAACCACTGAACACAAAATGCCATATTAGATTATATTTTGACAGCAACCTCAAATAGTACAGTCTCTGGTGGGGTTTGAGTGTGCATAAAAGGTCCCCTAATAATTTCTCCAGAAATGATTAGGGGGATGTCTGATAGGTCAGAAAATCGAGGGTGTTAAGTCTGAATCATGGTACGTTTTTAGAAATCCAAGATGGCGGACAAAATTGCCGCCACAATTTTGAAAAACTTAGTATATTTGATACTTACAATATTTTTGTTTTTGTTTTTTTCACAAATAAAAATTGTTTTTGTTGTTTTAAATGGAAAATATATGCAGTTTAGTAAAAAAGATGACTTATTGCAGAAAAGTTGCAGATTTTTTTTGTTTTGTTAAAAATCGGATGAAAAATGGCTCAAAAATGACAAAATTTGGGGTACCACCTAAAATTTAAAAAAAATAATATAGTATTTCCTTATTGTTTACCTATTTTTGTTTATTCAAATTTACAATGATGCATATCCTGCACAAAAATGTATACTGTTAGGTTTAAGTTGACCCCAAATCGAGGAAAAAATGGGTGGGGTATTTTGACATGAATAAACCTGAAATTACTGGCAAAATTTAGAAATTAACTACAATGCTAATATTGCTTAAATGGATAGTCTCTTTTGTTTTCTATCGTTTTTCTTCTTTAAATTCACAAAATAGACAGTGGGTATCAGATCTGAGTGCATGTTTTTGGGAACATTTGGTATTTTGTGGGGAAAAAATGCAAATTTAAGCAGAAAACCACTCTGTTTGATATTTTAATTTATTGTTAGAAAGTGTTATCACTGAATGATGTTTTACAGTTATTAAAATAATATGATACATATGAGCAAACCAAATCATTTTGACTTTCAAAAAAACAATCAGTTTTCAATTCATAAGCCAAAACAGTGGGTGGGGTAATTCAACATGCATTTCAGCTTGACTAATATGTCATTATACCGAGATAGATTTCCATCAATATCATTTTGTTTATATTCATCTAATTATTTCTAGAATCAGAATGACCATAGACAGAATTGAAAATGATGAGCAATAATTGAAATTGAAATTGTATAACCTTACATTACTTCCCTTGTTAGTCTCTATGGCGATGCTTTACTGCATTTCCAAAGAATAAATCTTGATAAGATTTTATTAAATAATTACATTGTTAAACAATTTAATATGTTATCATAATGCAATATTAAGCATAAGGAAAATGAATCGGACTGGTTTCAGAAAAAACACAGATAATTCAACATATAGATAATTGAATATTATACTGTTTTGAAAAGTTATTCCCCTTGTTGTAAAATCATCATTAACATTTTGCAGACACATTTGACCTCCAGAAGATAAAGCACTTTGTTCTGAGTTTTAGGGGGCATTATTGTGTAAAATGAGTATTCCTATAAAACTGTTAGCTATTAATCTATTTAATTCAAGTACTAAGATATATGTGTTGTACATTTTAAAAGACGAAAAGGTTGCTCAAGCTGTCCTCAAAAAAGTTTAATTGTACTCGGACATGCTCATAAATTCGGATTTTATGTTCAAGTTTGTGTATTAGAAATTATAAAAATAGTGTTGGTGTCTTCTGAAATACATTGTTGTTACCTATGAAATAACTAAGGGATTGATGTGTTATATTTTAAAAAGATTACCTAATTATTATGTCATCCATTTGTAAGAGCAATAGTAGATTGACATGCACCCTGCTCAAGATGTTTTATCACATAGCTAGTTTATTAGATTGTTATTATAATTTCTAAAATAATAGAAGCATTGTTTTGTAATTCGCAATAACAGACCTAAAAATGATCACGATGATGATGTAGGTGACAAATGCACTGTAACTCTTTCAGAAAATAAGAAGAGGAAAGTACACGTACTGCATCAGATTATGTATTACAACGTACATAATGGAAACAAGAAAACACCACTACACACAATGAACACCCAAGCTATTCATGCACAATGTGTAGGGAACTGATCACAAATCTGAACCACTGTGGGTTAGCTATTAGTTATTGTGAATTGCAGAAGTACCACAATAATATTGGGAGCTTGATTTTAGAAGCGAGTGCAGGACATGTGCCATTTCCAAGTCATTTCGACCCAGAAATGTTCACCATAGCTGCATTTGATAACGTTGATCATGAGGAAGCAACCCTGTCAGGGATTGAAAGCAATCTTGATACAGTATCTGTACTGTTTCAAGAAAAAACACAAGTTGTTCACAGGAAACATATCAGATACAAACATAACGTGTGAATCCAGTGTTCACTAAACAACTACCTTGTCAGGAACTACAAGAACATACAAGACCAGCAAGAAGACCACCATTACCAGCAGACTATATTGTCATCGACAATGATGTTGATAAGGAGAAAGGCATCAAGAATTAGAAAGCCGCATGGATTGTCTCAAGAATATACATATCTAAGGTTGACACTGATGTAATACAAGTTGAATGCAATGATCAAATCATGCCATAATGGAGTGCCTTCAACTCTTTTGTTTCAAATGAGACTCTGTCTCTGAGAAAATAGTATGGTTCTTACCAGTAATCCCACACCACGTAACAGAATACTCAACTGTTAACACAGCATTGAACAATTTCCAGGAAATTCTGAAACAACTCAATCAGGATAAACTTGCCATTGCCTGTGATGAAAGGGTGTACCACATCGCAAGAGATATTATCATGGAGAATGACAATGAATTTTCTGACCTCGTTTTGTGCTTAGGATCTTTCCATATGTCAAAGATGTTTTTGGCTGCATTGGGAAATACCTACGAAACAGTCGTGCTGAAAGCATCTGGACAGAAAACTCAGTGTTTGGGTAACACATTGTACAGCCTGTATTAACAGGAACACACTATGTTCGTTCAGTGAAAGCAATATTCTCAGTGAGGCAATGGAAAGGTTGCAATGTTCTTCGCACAAAAGGGAATTGCAGACAAGGATACCGAAAGAAGCAAGCAGAAACTGAAGGAGTTCCAAGACTCATCAGATGAACTGCTGAAATACTTTGACAGAGCAGAGAAGTACAAGCGAAACTTTCCAATACTGAGACACTTATATTATGCTTCTTGGTTTATTGAAGGACTTGATAAGAGCAGACAGAGAAGACGACTGGAGTCTCTACATCAGTACAGTACAAACAATACTTCCATATTTTGCGTTGTTTGACTGTTTCAGTTACTTGCGATGGTGTTCGGTATATCTTGAAGACATGCGAAAACTTCCAGTGACTGCTCCCACAATCTATCAGCACTTCGTAGAAGGCAAGAAAGAAATATAAAAAGATCGGACAGGGAAAGTAGCATTCAAGAAGTTTGCCGTGAAAAGAACACCGGGAAAGTTCTTAGCTGTAGCTGCAGTTCAAGCATTGGAAAAAACGATCAACATATCTCAGAAGAGCAGTGGGGGTATTATAGGGAGCTCAAGAAGAAAGAACTGTGTTTCTCTTTGGGAAAGTATCTACCACGAGATGATAGCTGTAAGTGAGGTCCATCGAGTGATTGGCGGATCAAAGCCATTATATCATGAATTAACTATTAAGTCTATTAAGCTAGAGAAGCAAATATCAAAAATATGACATCATACATACAGATATATGACAATCCGTTTCATACTCCAGATACAGAGAAGAAACTACACAATATCATCACACAAGAGGTGATGACAGAGGAAATAAGATACAGCATTTTGAACGTGGAAACCGAAGGGCAATACCTTTACCAAAAGTTTCGAAAGGGAAGATTTCTCGACAAGTCAAAACGAAAAATAGATAAGATCCATAGAAACAATCCAAAAACCTTCCAGCCCATCCAGTCAGCTAAGACCCAGTCATCAGCATCAAAAAGCAGGAAATCAAATGGAACAGGAGCAGGACACAAAGTGATAGAAATAGCACAGGCCAGAGGGCATAAAACAAAAGAACTGTTTCTCAGACTGTTTCTCAGACAACTACTTATTTGACGAAGAAGGGTTGATGAAGAAACCAAATAGGAATGCATTATGCCATGAACTTGAAAAAAGGAAGAAAGCGTACCAGTATTGTCTCATTCGGATTCATTACCGAATGTGTACTTAGTCGACGTCATGGCCAATATGAGAAAGGTGAACCTTAAGAGTTTGACCCCTTTGCAGCATTTGTAAGAATGATATTGAACATTTGCAAATGTGCATCCCAAATACATTTTGTGTTTGACTCCTATATCGATGGATCCATCAATGATACAGAGAGAGAGGCGTGGTAGTACAAAACCAATAGAACTAAACCTTGTAAATGAAGATACACCACTACCTGTGAATATTAACACATTATGGCCATCAAACTTAAAAAAGATGAAATTACAGCTTTTGCTCAGGAAGTGGATCAAGGAAAATGCTGGGTATACTTGTCCAAATATTGAAATCCTGCTGAGCGGAATTAAAGGCAAAGAAGATAATATTACTTGCCAATTGATTTCAGCAGGAATCATCACAAACTGTCCTGACTTGGAGTTTCCGATTGAAGAAGCTGCTGTTCGTCTTGTACCACATGCTTTTCACGCATCTGAACCAAACGCACAGTTGTATTGTCATCTGATACGGACGTCATGGTCGTGATGTTATACTTTTGGAGTGCGCTACAATGCCCAGGATTCAAAGAGATGTGGATCAGAGCAGGAATTGGGAACTCTACAGATATACATTCCTCTACACACAACAGCAGAGAAAAATAAATATTTGCACTGTACTACCGGCTGCGCATATACTCACAGATTGTGATACGACAAGCAAAGTTGGAACGAAGCTTGGGGCTATCAAGGCTGATCCAGTCAGGTACTTGGCTGAATTCGGAACATCTCTGGACAATATAAATCGGCAAGAAATCATCACACAAGCGGAACAATATCTTGTACAAAACAAGCACTCAGATCTGATAACTGGTGTCTATTTTGTCAATTTAACGAAAAAAACACGAAAGAAAACGAAAGAGACTATCCATTTTAGCAGTATTAGCATCATAAAGAATTTCTATATTTTGCCGGTAATTTCAGGTTTATTAATGTCAAAATACCCCACCCACATTTTCCTCGATTTGTAGAGTTTTGGGCTCAATTAAAACCTAAAAGTATACATTTTTGTGCAGGATATGCATCCTTGTACATTTTAATAAACAAAAATAGGTAAAAAATAAGGAAATAATATTTTACATATTTTAAAATTTTAGGTGGTACCCCAAATTTTGACATTTTTGAGCCATTTTTCATCCGATTTTTAGCCAAAAAAATTAATTCTCCAACTTTTCTGCTTTAATTCATCTTTTTTTACCGAACTGCATATATTTTCCATTTAAAACAACAAAAACAGTTTATGTTTGTGAAAAAATATAAAAAAATATTGTAAGTATCACATGTACTAAATTTTTCAAATTTTTGGCGACCATTTTGTCCGCCATCTTCAGACTTAACACCCTCGATTGTCTGATCTTTCAGACATACCCCTAATCATTTCTGGAGAAATATTTAGGGGACCTTTTATGCACACTCAAACCCCACCAGAGACTAGACTAAAAGGGAGATGAGATGGAAGATAAAGGCTTCTCATTTGACAAACCACGACCATGGAGCAATGCATGTGTAAAACCGTCAATGTGAATGGTCATATAAAGCCATGAAGACTTTTATCTACAAACACAAATGTAACTCAGTTCAACTTCATGCACCCACCAAACCGCCAACGTAGTACTAACCTGGCAAATGTCTTCCTTAAAGGGAATGTAGCGACACAGCCAAACCATCTTTATTATTGAGAGTTCTGAAAAATTTGAATAAGGGTGAAATAATTATCAAAATCGGATAATAAACAAAGAAGTTATGATCATTTGAAGTTTCTGTTGAAACGAATATGGAAGCGGCCATTTTGAGAGCTATGACATCACGGTTCTAAATTACCATATATGGAATATTTATTAATATGAACATTTACTGATACAGGGAAAACATGACAGCAACTGTATGAAAAATATGTAATACTTAATGGCAATAATGCTTTATATGACCAGTAATTTTTTTTTCATTCATTTGCAGTGATTTTCTTCGTTTTAAACAATATTTATCAATATTCCATATATGGCAATATGGAACTATGACATCATTGTTCTAAAAATGGCGGCTCCCATATTCATTTTAGAACAACTTTTAAATGGTCATATCTTTTTGTGTACCATCT
This sequence comes from Cyrtodaria siliqua, assembly GCA_037043455.1. Lineage (NCBI taxonomy): Eukaryota > Metazoa > Mollusca > Bivalvia > Adapedonta > Hiatellidae > Cyrtodaria > Cyrtodaria siliqua. The sequence goes on from JAWPHD010001766.1 coordinate 85,073, forward strand.
GACTTTGACAATTTGTTCACCTTTTTCCAAGTTTTTCAGAACTCTCAATAATAGAGGTTGTTTGGCTGTGTCGCTACATTTCCTTTAACTGCTAAACAATTTAACTTAACTTTGGGAAAACCAAGCAACCTGCAACGCTGCAGCAAATCGAAGTACCGCAGCACTGAAATAGAAAGCAAAAAAACTTTCAAGATATTATAACAATAAGCTGTTAGTATACATATTAATAATTCAGTTGTTTATTTCATCAATCTACACCTACTATAAAAACAAGAGGCCAAGAGGATCTCCGGACGCTCTACTCACTAAAGAAAAAGTTTACGTGGAAGGGACCATAACTCTTTCACAAAATCATTCAACCAGAACATGGCTAAGATATATGCAACTAGGCTTGGTACAGATCAGCCCTGTCAAGTTTCGTTGAATTGCAGCCAGAGGTACAGGAGAACTAGACTGTACAAACAGCGTTTTTTCCTTATATAAGCGGTACCGATAAACGTTTCCAATCGCAAAAACATACCATTTTTCACAATTTGAAAAAAAACACCCAATTTAAAGAAAACAATTCCCAATTTCGAGCACGATATCGGCAATGAAAAACCCCGATACTCTTGCGATATTTTTTACAAATCGGATGTTTACAGTCTCTCATAACATAGACTATTTAATTGCGCATGTGTATGCCTATAGGGATCTGCGTATTTACAATTGCCTCGATATTCAAGACGAGGCTGGGGTTTTTCGTTTTAATTTTAGCAATTTTTGCAAACGTTGTGATAATCATGAATACAAAATGTAACGTTCTCTACAAAATGCAACTAAACCCCTCGAAAAAAGTGGAAACTCGACGAGAGAAAAACGAAAAATCAAAAGAATATGACCGAGAAAAATGTACATGCGTAGAAGAAAGAACGAGATAGGCTCGAATTTCGCGACAGCAACATGTTTTGTTCATACTGAGTCGAGTTCGCCACCTGATGAAAAAGACAAGAAATCGTCATTTGTTCAGGGAAGTAATACTTTTGGAAGCGGTTGTTTTACATGAAAAAGGCGAACCATACAGGAAAGCAACTTCCCTTAATTCTGCGAAGCAAGCAGATCAAAGTAAAAGTATTGCTTCAAAAATTGTTCAGACAATGAACAAACATGCCGACCATCGTCTTCAACAGCTCTAGGACCAAACTCGAGTAATCCTAGGCTCGCGTTAACCATTCGCCAAATCGCCATAGGCGAAAAGTAACTGGAACTGGCGAATGAAAATCGTAAGAAATACATAGCAAATTCGCCAGACATCGGCGGACTGGCGAATCCAAATTTCCGACCAATTTTGTCTACACAATCTCGGAAAATCGCGAATTCTAATACACGATGTCTTTGTTTTATAAGCCAATATTCTTCTGAGTGTTTGTTAGCTAATTAGCGACAATCAATTTGGACCGATAACTAATTATCGCAGTGTTTATTGAAAACCGTTGTCAAATTGTTGGTGTGCGATAGACGCTGTCAATCAACCAGTTTGTGTCCCCGTGATCAATATAATTCATATATTTAATTGCGTTATCTAGCCGGGTAAAACATCAAATAACGTGGCGCCAATGGCTGATCAAAACAGAAAGTGCATGAAGTGTGACTTGTTTGTTTAGGAATTAATAAGCCAGAGATGCTCTGTGTAAAGGGTTACGGTCTTTTTGAACTTGGCGATTATTGGTAAGTGTTGAGTTCCCACTAATTAGTTGAACACACAGTAGCGTAAACTGGAACAATGGAAAGTACGTATGAACGTGTTTGATCGGCTGTCCTAAAATTGTGACAATTTTATGTTTGTTCAATCAACATGAAACAATAGTCAATACAAAAGGTGCGATTACTAAGGTGCGATTACTTTTATTACTTTTTCTATGCATGATGATAGTCGCGGTGTTTTTCTGAATATTGTCTCACAATTCAACGCGATCTTTCTAGCTTCTTTTGAACCCCTGTTAACAGGAAACAGCCAGAGACTGAGTCACATACTCCAACATGCATTCATTCTGTCCTTTTTAAAATTTCAGTCTTGTCAATTTTTATAAAAATTAAAGTACAATAAATTAAATTTTTAAAAAGTTTTGAATATTGTGCAGCTCAACTTTTAATTATAAGCACTAAAGCAAAATGGAGCATGCATATGATATAGAAATATTGATAACCTATAGGTAATATTAAAGCATACTCTTTTAACTTACTTTTGATGTGTACGCAAACGCGAGATTTTAGCACCTTCAATTAAAGTTCCAAAATATCTCGGCAAAAGTCTGGCTAAAGACATACTAATCTGGCTAAAGAAATATTTAGGGCTTTAGCCAGATTTGGCTAAAGGGTTTAAAATCCTAGCCTAGCTTAGCTCGACCCAGATTTTTTTTAAAAAACTTTAAATTGTTATAATTAGTGTTATTTTATTAAATACTTTGTCAGTACTGACCTTTTTGTTGAATATAATATTGCCATTACTGACTTTTGACCTGGGCTAGGGATTTTTAGTTAATCGGAACAGGCTGAGCCAAACAACGTTGTCATCCCTAATGAGAATCACTCGAGAGAGTGCTGACACACTCAATGATGAACAGCAAAACCTTATTGTAGACATTTTTAAAATGAAGAATAACAGACATTAGTTTGTAATTTAGTGTATATCTTTTATTTATTATTTTCGCCAATCTGATCGGACCCGGGCCCATTCCCAAAATAGTAAAAAAATCGCTAACAAAGTTAGTGTATTAAAACCGGTAACTGGTCATAACTGGAACACGACAATGAAATGTTCAACTAGGCCTGGTAATAATCCTTCCTGCCAAGATTCGTTGAAATCCGACCATTGAATCAGGAGAGTTAATTGAGACAAAATTTGTGCATTAAAACCTTAAAAGGGCAAATAAACATTCAACCAGAACACGGCAATGACAGGTGCAACTAGGCTTGGTACCGATCATCCCAGACTAATAACAATTTCAGACTGCACACCGTTCTCGGTTAAAAACTAATATCCCAAATAAACTACAACAAAACTCTAAAAGAACGCTCTGACATAATCAACAAATAATTAATCGTCAACTGAATGTCATACATGAATAAAGATATAATAAACACAATTAAGATTTCACAGCAATGCGTATATGACCTGACCGTGTGTAAACATTTGTATGATATCACTGCGCAAAACACTTTATGTGGATGCATAGTATGTACATTTAAACCAATGTATTTTTTAGAATGTTTTTCGGAATAAACATTTTTGCGTGACATGGATAAGAAACTTTGTGACATGGATAAGAAACTTTAGGTATGTTGTACATTTATAAGAATAAAGTATATTAGTTACGTCGCAGGACGATGCATATCAGAGGTGGACTCACTGTTGACGACGTGTATTTCATGTACTATCTAACAGATTGATTCTGCAAGCGGAAGCAAATCTAAACAACAGCGGTACGCCATAGCGTTACATAGATTAAAAGCAGTTCTAAACCAGACAAAATTGTCTTTTCACATCTAAGATCCATGTCATTTTCTTATGTAAAAGGTTGTCAGTCCTTTTCACGTCTCAGTGGCCGAATGGTTAACGGCGGTGCGTTGTAAACCTTCGCTTCTCCCCGCTGCGGGTTCGAATCCCACTGGGAGTTCGACTTGTAAGCGAAGAAGTGTCGATTCTAACGGATGGCGGGAGGTGTACAGTACTGGTTCTACCCAGGAAAAGTGGGTTTTCTGCCTCCACCACAAAACAAATCGACCGTCATATATAACCTTACATGTGTTGAAAATGACGTTTAACACCATACAAACAAACAAAATCAAAATCAAAACATTTTATTCTATTCTAATAACAACAACATGAACAAGAGTCACGTTATGAAAACATAAAAAGACACAATGGTGTAACTGACCTCATCGCATAGGCTCACAAACTACACTTTAAAACACAGTAAAATGATAAAGTTTGCCATATTACTTACATTACATGTGTTTACTACGACGACTGTCACTCACTTCGTTGAATCGCTGAAAAAAAATTACGCGCCCAACAGAAAATGTGGCGGGAAAAGTACACCCTCCAGGGTTTTTTGTTATTATTTTACTTTAGCTACCAAATACCAAACAAAACAAAATACAAAACAAAACGAAAAACAGAAACGTTACTGTTGTATGTTGGTAACACTGCCTTCCCATATTTTCACCATGCAGATTAAATAACAAATCAAGTTTTGTCAACAAGCGAAGTAAACTATGTCACGCTATGCAAACACAAACAATAACAAACCATTCTTCAACTGCAAATGTCTGCTAGCCTATCTTCAATTTGACACGTACAACAGAAGACTGTAAATTTATGCTCATTAAAACACATTTTCTACTTACGATTACTTGTATATGCCAATCTTCAAAATGTCAACGTCTCTCGCTCTTTGAACATGTGAAGAAAAATGGCCGCAGAAGAAAAACAAAGAAGCTATTACTTCCAAGAAACTTCTCCCGATTATTAGCGTTTTGAGCAGCGAGTTTAAATCACCTTTACGCACATTATAACAAACTCATACACTTATAAACATCTTCCTTCGATTTTATTAGAATAAAACATAAATATTTCCCGTCGATTCCAAAACGTATACAGAAAATAGAATTCACAATTCACAATGTCCATACACGGGGGTGGGGGGTTGGGGGGGGGGGGGGGATAGAGCAAATTTACGCTCCACTGAGCATTATATACGCTATATGGAATGGAGGAGATGGGGGTGGGGTGGGGGGGATAGAGCAAATTTACGCTCCACTGAGCATAATATACGCTATATGGAATCGCTAATGCGGTCAAACATAATCTCAGTAATAGAGCGTTATAATGATTTCCATACACAGTAATAGTTCACTGAATTTATATATTCATGAAGAATAACGCTCTATGCAAATATGTTTGTTCAATTCCTTCTGGAGAGTTAATGACACTTACATGTCATACTTTTGTAAGTCACATCTTTTTATATTTGATACTATAGATTTTAGTCTTGTTTTAGACTTCCTAAAAGAAATAAGACTTTATAAATCAATATAATGTGTTTTTATATGTATTTACTTGTTTATATAACCGTTGATTTACATTACTACCATATCATGCCTTATTTGTAAATAGTTTTATATATTTTTTTATATATTTACATTAATTTTTAATTACTACTTCATTTCTTCATCTTCCATCAGTTTTTGGGCACATAATGACTTGTTTATGTGTCGACGTGCCGTAAAACACCATTCATTCATTCATTCTGCTTCGTTTCAAATTTAATACTGTATTGCCAATCAGACATAATCAGTGGAGCTACCTCCGTTTGGAAAAGTGCTCCATCGCCGCTTCCGAGGTAGTTCCAGGCCAAAAATACAGGCAAATAAAGTTTGGTATGGTTTGCTATTTCTTCGTTATTTTCTTTATTTGCCTTGAAATGAAAAATCGGGGAATGCACGACCCAAAATTGTTCTCGAAAGATGCCTAATTTGACGCCAGGGACTTGTAGCCCTTTCGAACTTTGCAGTTTTTTCTCACCTTATCATCGCCACCGAGGTCTTTCCACATTTGTTTGCCTATATACGCTACATATCGACATGAACACATCAAATATCAACCAGTTGGTGTCCGTATATTGACTGTTGACAAAATATATACCAAGCGAGAAAGTTTGTGGGGGAGATATACGCGATTTCCTAGAAGAGATAGCTCCAGTGCCAGAGAGATAGTTCCAATGCTATGGAGATAGCACCAATGACAACTTATGAAACTGTCATTTATTTACCACTGCGTACGATATTCTACTTGTTTTATACACAATTTACATACAAAAGCAGTTTTTTTGCCGGATTGCGAAACAAATCCAGGCTTATGGTTTGGTGATTTCCGTCTATCTGCAAACGGACATTTACCTCGAAAATATCGATTGCATCACAAGCTTCATTCTAGATATTACACTAAATCAGTCGGATGTGCTCGCCTGGCGTAGTCGAAAGGAGTTCTGTATAAAAGAGTGCCAATCTAGTGCAGTTTTCTGTTATTTTTGATATGTTGATTGTTTGATATCATTTTCAAAAGCGAAAGTAGGCAGGGTACACGATTGCAAGGGGTAATAATAACGTTGAACTTTGACCCGGTGTTGGTATACAGCTGAAGAAATGTTTCTAAGATATTGAATTCGGTTGATGTTTAATAGCAGACACGTTTATTTGCATGATAAAGTAAGTTTCCCAGAATTTTAACAAGGTTTGAGATTTTAACAGGTTGTAAACATTTTGACTTTACTATGGAGTGGCTATGGGTACTCATTTAGGTTTATAACCTCCAGTACTTTGTACAACTGATTGGTTCCCAGACTCACTGTTTCATTCGTTTAATACACGGCGTCAACAACATTTTAGTGATGCAGCTTCACATACATGTATTTTTTTCCTGCATATATGCCTTTATTATACTATTAATTATATACTCGGTAAAAAAAGAAATGGACTGGAGTCGATAACTGATGTTAAACAAGGGAATAGGTGTCGTAATGTTATAATTCATATAACATTGGAAAGATACATTTGTGTTACTTTAAGCCGAAAGCGTTATTAAACTCGAGTATAAATTAACATAGAAATAATATCGTAAATGACTTGGGGTCAGTGTTAAAATCGTGCAAACGTTTTAGGTATGAAACCACTTATTATTTTTCCCACAGACACCAATGTTAAAGTGTCACATATTAATGATTTGCTGCAAATTCAACTCAAGTATGGATAATGCAGCAGTGTAATGTTCATATAGAAAACTAATTTTCCACTTGAAAAATCACCAGAAAAGGTGTGGACTCACAAGACATGTAAGGAAGTTCTTGTTTGTTTACTAAACAGGTCAAGGGTACAGCTGTTTTCATTGATTGACTTCTTTCATTGCTCACAAAGTGTAAGCATAAAGTCGAAATTTTGAAAATGCTCATCAGTGATCCAGAAAAACCTATTAAAACGCTTCTTATACATACAACCATAAAATCGAATAGAAATTGGCAGTGTTCATTATAATGCCCGTTTCCATCAAAAAAGGAGGGATTACTTTTTATTATAGGAGCTACATTCGACTTACATGTAATTAGTGATGGTAAACCTATAAGAGAAGAATACATGTTCAGATGTTTCTTAAATGAGGATTTTGTGTTGTCATTTTCATAACAAGCTTAAAAACACCTACTTCATGCAAATCAAATGATAATTTGCTGAGATTTGGTCTTGTGAATACCAAGGACAATAATCTGAAATCGACAAAAGTCAGAGATAATTGTTTTTTTTAACTTTTACACTATCTGAATTGTCATATCAAATGGCATTTCTGGTCAATACATCGTATTAAATAGATCAGATGGTTAGAACAGTCAATGGACATTAATAAAATATGCATTTTAGGTACAATTTTGACGACGAATATGCCAATTTATGTCGATTTTCATGCCAAAATTGATTTTTAAGCAAATTCTTCAAAACTGGTGCTACCGTACCTGATTATAGTAGCGAGTACGAGCTCAATAGTGCCAACAATACCTCTAAAATTAAAATTGATACTAGTTGAACGCTACCAAGTCGAGTTTGAATGATAAGGAATAATATTTTACCTTTAACACAAACATCATTTTTTCACAGTATCCTATTTTAGGAGGGTAGATGAAGATTTAGTGGTTTCATGCCTACCAAACCTGTGCCATGCAGATTGATTAATAAAAACATTTTGCAAACATGCAACCCTACATGTTGATACCAAAAAAAAACATAGTTCAATTGCAAACACTTCACAAACATGTCATTTTAAACACGAAAAAAAAATTGAAACTCAAAATTATGGTTTTATGGATAAAACTGGACTAAAAACGCTCAAAACTTATGTAAAAAACTATGGACAACTTATTTCTGAGCTTATTTTGCCAATTGTTATCGGAAATGTGTCCCGAGGTACGAATGTGAGCGAGTCCTTATTACTGCACGTATCTCCTATAGGTATGAAACCACTAATTATTTTCCCCATAAACACCAACGTTAAAGTGTTACATATTAATGATTTGTGTGGATAATGCAGCAGTGTAATGTTCATATAGAAAACTAATTTTCCACTTGAAAAATCACCAGAAAAGGTGGGCTCACAAGAAATGTAAGAAAGTTCTTGTTTGTTTACTAAACAGGTCAAAGGTACAGCTGTTTTTATTGATTGACTGTTTTCGTTGCTCACAAAGTGTGAATATAGAGTCGAAATTTCGAAAATGCTCATCAGTGATCCAGTAAAACCTATTAATACGCTTCTTATACATACAACCACAACATCGAATATAATGGGCGGTTTTCCCCTACTTATAATGCCCGTTTCCATCAAAAATGGAGGGATTACTTTTTATTATAGGAACTACATTCGACTACACCTGTAATTAGTGGTGGTAAACCTTTAACAATAAAATAGTCACCATGCATGTCGCAATTGTGAAATGCGTATATCGCTGGATAGAAGAACTTTTTAATGATTGAGATATGAAGAAGTTGAGGAATGTTCTAGAGGACAACGAAACGTGTTTGATATTAAGTTCAGTATATAAGGCAACTGCAAGATATTTACAGTGCAAATAATTACAATACATGTATACAAATTATCAACTTATTACAAACATTTAGGTGCATTATGTCTGTTTAGACAGAAACTAGTAGATCTAAAAATTGTATCGTGATAGTTTTACAACACCGATTTACCACCACATATTATAATGAACGCTGTTCTTTATGAACGCAAAAAACAACACAACCAACAAGAACAAAACAAATCAGAAAATAATAATATCGGACCCCTCCGATATAAATATAAAAGGTAAATACATTTAAATTAATATGTTACATTTAAATGTATATGTTAAGCAAAATAATAACAATACGAAATGTGTCATAATATTTACTTAAATACCGTGAGTGAATTCTCAGCTTTATGATTTGAGAACATCTCGTATGTCAATGAAGATTTTGTATTGGCTGTTCGTCAGATTTTCGAATCTTATTACATTAAGGTCTTTAAAGTATTGTTTGACATACATTATTCTATGATTTTTAAAATGATCACGTTGTATTATATATCCGTCTCCAATATCTTTATTATTATTATTACATAGTAAACATAACCGTTCACGTTACGTGGTCCGAGTATTACCTTTCATACCCCATTCAACCCCTTCCAGAAGAACCGGAAACGGGGTTAGCTGGGGTATGCAATACATTGTTTTTTTTTCTTAATTTCGGCTTAAAAAGTTTACATATTGTAAAATTAAAACATTAAAACATTTAATAGGTAATTTAAACAGGTTATCACATTTTTCAGTAAAAAATGTTTTTAAATGTGTTTTATTGTCGAAATAGCTGTTATGAAATCCTGTTATTGTAAGTTTTCCCATCGCTTAATGGAATTAAGGCGGGACCACGTAATGGTTACAGGAATGCCTGACCACCTCCCAACTTCAACAGGGAGCTGGTGATTTCTAGTTCTAAATGCTGGGAGAACTCGACAGCATTGCATTGCATTGTAGAAATATATGAGAAATAGTTATTTAACTCAAACTCTTTTTTAAACAATATATCGTTAATAACTCTTGACGATCTACTGATAACATCATTCCTATTTTGAATGAACAGATCGTTTAGCTTTTGCTTAAAAGATATTGCGAACCATTTCTCATTTATTTCATATTTGGATTGCCAAATATTACCATAGGCATTTGTATAAATGAGTTGCTTTATATATTTTCAAGCCAGTTGGATTTGAGTTTGCTTTGTTCGTGTAACCCATGTAAGACGTTATATATATATATATATATATATATATATATGCTGATAATTTGTTTTGAGAAGAGTCATTAAGTTTTGTCCAAAACAAAATTAATCTAGACTGAATATCTACTGCCTTCGGGTTGATTCCCAGTTTACCATAAATCATATAAGATGGTGTTTTAATTGTAGAATTATTTAAAAAAACACACTTCAATTGTACCCTTTCAATAAAATTCAGGTTACAAATCCACATATTTCACCCCCATATAAGAGAATTGGTTTTATCATTTTGTTAAAAAGATTAAGTTGAATATTCAACTGCAAATTTAGTACTCATTTTTTTCGCAAAAAGAAAACATTGCATTGTTTGCTATATGACGTTTTGAAGTCAGATAACTCCACCTCTTGCTAGAAATATACCTAAATATTTATACTCACTAACGTTTTCGAGCTCAATTCCTTTAAAAATTAAAGGTTCACGTTTAGTTTGATCTATCAAGAATAAACATTTTCGTTTTATCAATGTTGACAGTTATTTTGCACTCTTCGCAGTATTTTTCGAAATATTTAGATTTGCTGCGATCATTTATTGTGTTACTAAAAAGTACGGTATCGTCAGCATAAATAAGTATAAGCATTTTAATATAAACAGTTATAGCTTCTGGTTCAACATTACACGATATTCCCGTAGTATTATTTAGATGTAAATATTGTTCAAGATCGTTCAAATAAATTGAAAACAGAAAAGGTGACACATTTTCGCCTTGGCGCACTCCGGACAGACACGGAAAGTAAGCAGTTGTACCATCGTTTGTAGATATTCTAGATTAAATATTACCATTATACATATTTCTTATCAATATAAACAATTTTCCATTTATGTTGTGTTTAAGCATGTCTGTCCACAATCTATGTCCCCAGACCATGTCGAACGCTTGCTTAAAGTCTATAAATGCATGTGCAGTTTATGTTTACTTGATTTTGATGTTTCGAAGAGACCACCAATTAAATTCCCCCATTGAAGCTAATGTTAACACGTCACATATTAGTGATTTTCTGTAGCTTTAAATCACATTGATGACTCAGTCCCAAATCACTGCAGTTTAAAATCACAGTAAATGATTAGGTCAAGCAGGTCAAGGGTCAAGCTATTTGCATTGCTAATTGCTCACAAAGTGTATGTATAGATTCGAATTTTGGAAACTTATCTTTAACAATCAATCTACAATTCTTATATATTAAACAATAAAATAGAATATAAATAGGACATGTACTATTTACCCCTTAAATAAAACGCTTTTTTCAAAAAGAGGACTTGTTTCAATTCGAATCGAATAACTATATATCGGAGTTATTTATTCTAGTTAGTATAAGAATCACATATAAGAGAAAAACACACTTTGTAAATCGAACGTTGTCAGGGTTTACAATTTCAGGCTGCTGTCATTTCCCACAAAACACCCTTTTGTCACATAAATGGAATGGTCTTAATTCAAAGAAAAAACAAGCCATGATATTTATGTAGTGAGTTAAGGGTTAAAATTACGCATGATCAAGTTGAGTAGATTCAGATTTTGGAACATTTTCACCAGTAATCCATTAAACCATATCGACAAACTTTTTATATACACAAAAACAAAATAGAATAGAACAGCGCCATTCCTCCCCCATTGCCCCCCTCCCCCCCGACATAAAAATGCCCTTCAACAACAGAAAAGGAGGGATTACTTTTTATAGTATGGATTACCATTCGAAATACACATCCGAGATATTTGTTGTAATTAGTGGTTATACACCTTACTGTTGATATCCACGTCACTATTAGTTAATACTTGCGCGACACTTCTTACTAGGCCTAGTCTGCGTTATCATGGCGGTGCTCTTTAAATCATTGTTTGTCAAGAGGTCGTATGTCCGTTGTTTTATAGGACTACAGTGCTGTATACTTATTGCTATGCTACTCTGGAGTACAAGTCAAGGTAAATCTAGTATTTTTTATCGTATTTTAAACGTTTTTCTCACCAAATTAAAAACTCACAATTTGCATTATATTCTGTAGGTTCAGAAATATGATGACAGAACTAGTTATGCAATCCTTATTTCCATGAAGAAAACAACTAGTAGATATTGCACCGTTTTGATAACGCGTCTTAAGAAACTTCGCATCTTAACCCTTAACCCGTTATATATATATATATAATGGACTGTTTTTACTTTGAATTAAGAGTATTCCATTTATGTGACAAAGGGGTGTTTTGGGGGAAATGACCGATCAGCAGCCGAACATTGTAAACCCTGATCAGCCTGCGAGTTACTCAGGCTCGCAGGCTGATCTAGGTTTACAATGGTCGCAAAGGCAATTAAAGTCGTGCTTAGCGGGTTAAGGGTTAAATGTACATTAAATGAGGTTAATTCATAGATGTCCAGTTAAGAAGCATTTCAATATTAAATACTATCCATAATACACATTTTCCCATATTTAAACTAGGTATATATTAAATTCCACATAACGTTAAGTCACTTTCTTACAATCAATTAAATATTGAAGTCAATTTTAAGTGGTCCATATTAGAGTGACGTACAGTTCTCATTCAGTGTGTCCAGTGGTTAGACAGATATCAGCTTCTATAAGTCTGGACTTAAACTAGACGATATAACAACCTTATTTCGTTACTTTTTGTTGATGATATGATTTTGATTGGAAAATCTCCTTCTGAGTTACAAGAGCGTTTAAATAGGCTGAAAGAATATTCAGATAAATAGGGATTATACAGGTTAATGCCGATAAAACTATGTATTTTAGAAAATAGGGTCAACTTCTAGTAAATGAAACCTGGGTCTATAACGGAAATTATTTAGAAGTAGTGACTAGTGGATCTTACATGAGTGCCTGTTAATATTGATGATAGTTATATAATGCGAGGCTGTCCCGAGCATCATGTCAGTCGTATCCAACGTGATTAGTAAAGTCAATATTAAACAAGCAAGGTTTAACGCAAGCGTAAAATAGCTGCCGAGAGACAAGAAGTTAAATAATAACATATCAAGTATATCGGGGCCATTTCTCTACCTCGAGAGATATTTCCCGTATCTCAAAAAACTCTATATATCGACCGAACCTAAAAGGCAACAATTATTTTATTATTAAATAAAATTATTCATGGAATTTTGAAATTTTGGAATTCTGAAATTTTGAATTTTGAATTTTTAAATTTTGAATTGAGAATTAAGAATTTTGAAATTTTGAAATTTTGAATTTTGAAATTTGTGAATTTTGAAATTTTGAATTTTTAAATTCTGAATTTGGAATTTGGAATTTGGAAATTTGGAATTTTTCAAATTTTGAATTTTTAATATATTTTGAATTTTGAATATTCATGGAAATTGAATTTTTCATACTTATTTTTCAAAGGTCAATATATAAAAGTCAATATACGTTTTTTAGGTCAATATACCTTTTTATTTTTAATCATGTGATCAACTTTTAACCAATTGTATTTATTGAATAATTTGATTTAATAATAAAAACCAATGAAAATTAAAAAAAAAAAAAGAAGAAATAAAAAGGGAAATCAGCAGGCTTGAAACCTACCTTCCTGAAGCTTCTGAATGCATACATATAATAGTAATGATTTCAGTAGACTGGTTTACGAAAACGTCATTTCAGCAAGTGAAATGGTAACCTTTTAACATTACAAAATATGTGTTTATACCATTCAAGTTTTTCAGACGAGTTCTCTAGGAATTCAAGTTGTAAAGATTGTTTATAGCTGAAAACTCAAAGAAACTATTCATTACTACCTTACCATGTGCAATTACTAAAGCTATATAAGAGTCGCTGCCGTTCCGGCAGCGAATAAGCTCGAATGGAAGATGCTATTTACCGCATTACTCCAAACAACCGCATAAGCAATGTATAAGTGTAGATAATCTATTAATAACATTGTCATATTATATCGTCTGTTGCAACCCTAAAGGTAACACGCTGCATTAAGGTAAACATTTTGGGACTAAAGGTAACAACCTACACTAAAGGTAACACAAATATCTGCACTAAAGGTAACAGCTAAGGCACTAAAGGTAAACATTTTGGGACTAAAGGTAACAACCTACACTAAAGGTAACACAAATGTCTGCACTAAAGTTAACAACTAAGGCACTAAAGGTAAACATTTTGGGACTAAAGGTAACAACCTTTACTAAAGGTAACACAAATGTCTGCACTAAAGGTAACAACTAAGGCACTAAAGGTAAAAATTTTCGGACTAAAGGTAACAACCTACACTAAAGGTAACACAAATGTCTGCACTAAAGTTAACAACTAAGGCACTAAAGGTAAACATTTTGGGACTAAAGGTAACAACCTACACTAAAGGTAACACAAATGTCTGCAATTAAGTTAACAACTAAGGCACTAAAGGTAAACTTTTTGGGACTAACGGTAACAACCTACACTAAAGGTAAGACAAATGTCTGCACTAAAGGTAACAACTAAGGCACTAAAGGTAAACATTTAGGGACTAAAGGTAACAACCTACACTAAAGGTAACAGAAATATCTGCACTAAAGGTAACAGCTAAGGCACTAAAGGTAAACATTTTGGGACTAAAGGTAACAACATACACTAAAGGTAACACAAATATCTGCACTAAAGGTAACAACTAAGGCACTAAAGGTAAACATTTTGGGACTAAAGGTAACAACCTACACTAAAGGTATCACACATGTCTGCACTAAAGTTAACAACACGCTGCATTAAGGTAAACATTTTGGGACTAAAGGTAAAAACCTACACTAAAGGTAACACAAATGTCTGCACTAAAGTTAACAACTAAGGCACTAAAGGTAAACATTTTGGGACTAAAGGTAACAACCTACACTAAAGGTAACACAAATGTCTGCACTAAAGTTAACAACTAAGGCACTAAAGGTAAACATTTTGGGACTAAAGGTTACAACCTATACTAACGGTAACACAAATGTCTGCACTAAAGGTAACAACTAAGGCACTAAAGGTAAAAATTTTAGGACTAAAGGTAACAACCTACACTAAAGGTAACACAAATGTCTGCACTAAAGTTAACAACTAAGGCACTAAAGGTAAACATTTTCGGACTAAAGGTAACAACCTACACTTTAGGTAACACAAATGTCTGCACTAAAGTTAACAACTAAGGCACTAAAGGTAACCATTTTCGGACTAAAGGTAACAACCTACACTTAAGGTAACACAAATGTCTGCACTAAAGTTAACAACTAAGGCACTAAAGGTAACCATTTTGGGACTAAAGGTAACAACCTACACTAAAGGTAACACAAATGTCTGCACTAAAGTTAACAACTAAGGCACTAAAGGTAAACATTTTGGGACTAAAGGTCACAACATACACTAAAGGTAACACAAATGTCTGCACTAAGGTTAACAACTAAGGCACTAAAGGTAAACATTTTAGGACTAAAGGTAACAACATACACTAAAGGTAACCCAAATGTCTGCACTAAAGGTAACAACTAAGGCACTAAAGATAACACGAGTATTGACCTGCACTAAAGGTAACATCAGATGCCTAAGATAGTTATACATAGATAGTTGTATTGGTTAATTTTATATTCACTTGATATTTTCTGTTTAATGTCGAATAAACTTCACCTTTGAAGGATACGAAGCTAATGTGTACGCATCCTATATGTCTATTACACTGTCTGGAAATACACAGACGATAGATGTTTCTCTTGTTTTATCAATATCATTCTCCCTAGGCACGTTATTGTTGAGGAAATATAAAAGTAAGAATTGATTAACATTTCTTTGGCGTTTATACGGTTTTGGACGACGGTTGTAAATTTCAAATTCCTTGAAGCGCTATATTTCGGCGTTCGGCGATTGTGATAGACACCATAAAGACGATTGTTGAAATTTGCCTTTAATACCAGCGTTTAAAACCCTATAAATGCCGCAACATCTATGAGCATAAAGTTGGTTCCTGGTTGCCGCTTTCCGGTTTCCAGTTCCCGGTTCCTTATTCGAATCGAAATGGGAACCAGGAACTGGGAACTAGGATCTGGTTTCTGGTTCCTTGTTCTTTGTTCCCGATTTGAACCCAACCTGAAATTGAATAATATCACCTCGATTTTCACTCGGCAAAATAAAAAAGCATGATGTTTGTTGCAGAATTATAGATTATTCGGTAATTCACACAATTTCAGCAGGCTTTAACGCACACAGAATCAAGTTCCTTATTCGTTATAAAATCGGCAACATTTAAAAGTAGGATGTTATGTCTCCTAATCATCAAATAATATGATACTTTAAGATTTCAAAACAATTTCTGCAGGCTTTAACACACACAGGAGCCAGTTCCTTATTCGCGCCAAATCGGGAACCGGGAACTGATTCCTAGTTCCCGGTTCCCGATCCAAACTCAATAATGGACTGAACAGCAAATATCCCAGTTTCATGGAAAGCGACATGCGATGTTATAAAACCGGAAACATATAAATGTAGGATGTTTTTACCAGAGTTATGTCTCCTAACCATAAATTATGATACTTTACGATTTCAACACAATTTCCGCAGGCTTTAACACACACAGGAGCCAGTTCCTTATTCGCGCCATATCGGGAACCGGGAACTGATGCCTACTTCCCGGTTCCCGATTCAAACTCAATTAATGAACTGATCAGCAAATATCCCAGTTTCATGGAAAACGACATGCGATGTTATAAAACCGGAAACATATAAAAGTAGGATTGTTTTACCAGAGTTATGACTCCTAACCATAAATTATGATACTTTACGATTTCAACATAATTTATGCAGGCGTTAACACACAGAGGATCCAGATCCATATTCGCGCCAACTCGGGAACCGGGAACTAATTTCTAGTTCCCGGTTTCCGATTCAAACTCAATAATGAACTGAACGATTCCACTTTCATTTTGCAATGCATATATCCATGTTTCATGGAAAACGACATGCGATGTTATAAAACTGGGATCCTAACCATCAACTAATGTGATACTTTACGATTTCAACACTATTTCTGCAGGCTTTAACACACACAGATACCTGTTCCCAATACGCGTTGAATAGGGAACCGGGAACTGGTTCCTAGTTCACGGCTCCAGATTAGAATCCAGTAAGGAACTGAACAATTTCAATTTGAATTTGCAATGCAAACATCTCAGTTTATTTGACATGTGAAAAAGACGTGCGATGTTATAAAACCGGAAACATATAAATGTAGGATGTTTTTACCAGAGTTATGTCTCCTAACCATAAATTATGATACTTTACGATTTCAACACAATTTCCGCAGGCTTTAACACACACAGGAGCCAGTTCCTTATTCGCGCCATATCGGGAACCGGGAACAGATTCCTACTTCCCGGTTCCCGATTCAAACTCAATTAATGAACTGAACAGCAAATATCCCAGTTTCGAGGAAAACGACATGCGATATTATAAAACCGGAAACATATAAAAGTAGGATTGTTTTACCAGAGTTATGTCTCCTAACCATAAATTATGATACTTTACGATTTCAACACAATTTATGCAAGCGTTAACACACACAGGATCCAGATCCATATTCGCGTCAACTCGGGAACCGGGAACTAATTTATTTCTAGTTCCCGGTTTCCGATTCAAACTCAATAATGAACTGAACGATTCCACTTTTATTTTGCAATGCATATATCCATGTTTCATGGAAAACGACATGCGATGTTATAAAACTGGGATCCTAACCATCAATTAATGTGATACTTTACGATTTCAACACCATTTCTGCAGGCTTTAACACACACAGATACCTGTTCCCAATACGCGATGAATAGGGAACCGGGAACTGGTTCCTAGTTCCCGGCTCCCGATTCGAATCAGGTAAGGAACTGAACAATTTCAATTTGATTTTGCAATGCAAACATCTCAGTTTATTTGACATGTGAAAAAGACGTGCGATGATATAAAACCGGAAACATATAAATGTAGGATGTTTTTACCAGAGTTATGTCTCCTAACCATAAATTACGATACTTTACGATTTCAACACAATTTCCGCAGGCTTTAACACACACAGGAGCCAGTTCCTTATTCGCGCCATATCGGGAACCGGGAACTGATTCCTACTTCCCGGTTCCCGATTCAAACTCAATTAATGAACTGAACAGCAAATATCCCAGTTTCATGGAAAACGACATTCGATGTTATAAAACCGGAAACATATAAAAGTAGGATTGTTTTACCAGAGTTATGTCTCTTAACCATAAATTATGATATTTTACGATTTCAACATAATGTATGCAGGCGTTAACACACACAGGATCCAGATCCATATTCGCGCCTACTCGGGAACCGGGAACTAATTTCTAGTTCCCAGTTTCCGATTCAAACTCAATAATGAACTGAACGATTCCACTTTTATTTTGCAATGCATATATCCATGTTTCATGGAAAACGACATGCGATGTTATAAAACTGGAATCGTCACCATCAATTAATGTGATACTTTACGATTTCAACACCATTTCTGCAGGCTTTAACACACACAGATACCTGTTCCCAATACGCGTTGAATAGGGAACCGGGAACTGGTTCCTAGTTCCCGGCTCCCGATTCGAATCCAGTAAGGAACTGAACAATTTCAATTTGATTTTGCAATGCAAACATCTCAGTTTAATTGACATGTGAAAAAGACGTGCGATGTTATAAAACCGGAAACATATAAATGTAGGATGTTTTTACCAGAGTTATGTCTCCTAACCATAAATTATGATACTTTACAATTTCAACACAATTTCCACAGGCTTTAACACACACAGGAGCCAGTTCCTTATTCGCGCCATATGGGAAACCGGAAACTAATTCCTACTTCCCGGTTCCAGATTCAAACTCAATTAATGAACTGAACAGCAAATATCCCAGTTTCATGAAAAACGACATGCGATGTTATAAAACCGGAAACATATAAAAGTAGGATTGTTTTACCAGAGTTATGTCTCCTAACCATAAATTATGATACTTTACGATTTCAACACAATTTATGCAAGCGTTAACACACACAGGATCCAGATCCATATTCGCGCCAACTCGGGAACCGGGAACTAATTTATTTCTAGTTCCCGGTTTCCGATTCAAACTCAATAATGAACTGAACGATTCCACTTTTATTTTGCAATGCATATATCCATGTTTCATGGAAAACGACATGCGATGTTATAAAACTGGGATCCTAACCATCAATTAATGTGATACTTTACGATTTCAACACCATTTCTGCAGGCTTTAACACACACAGATACCTGTTCCAAATACGCGTTGAATAGGGAACCGGGAACTGGTTCCTAGTTCCCGGCTCCCGATTCGAATCCAGTAAGGAACTGAACAATTTCAATATGATTTTGCAATGCAAACATCTCAGTTTATTTGACATGTGAAAAAGACGTGCGATGTCATAAAACCGGAAACATATAAATGTAGGATGTTTTTACCAGAGTTATGTCTCCTAACCATAAATTATGATACTTTACGATTTCAACACAATTTCCGCAGGCTTTAACACACACAGGAGCCTGTTCCTTATTTGCGCCATATCGGGAACCGGGAACTGATTCCTACTTCCCGGTTCCCGATTCAAACTCAATTAATGAACTGAACAGCAAATATCCCAGTTTCATGGAAAACGACATGCGATGTTATGAAACCGGAAACATATAAAAGTAGGATTGTTTTACCAGAGTTATGTCTCCTAACCATAAATTATGATACTTTACGATTTCAACACAATTTATGCAGGCGTTAACACACACAGGATCCTGATCCATATTCGCGCCAACTCGGGAACCGGGAACTAATTTCTAGTTCCCGGTTTCCGATTCAAACTCAATAATGAACTGAACGATTCCACTTTTATTTTGCAATGCATATATCTATGTTTCATGGAAAACGACATGCGATGTTATAAAACTGGGATCCTATCCATCAATTAATGTGATACTTTACGATTTCAACACCATTTCTGCAGGCTTTAACACCAAAAATACCTGTTCCCAATACGCGTTGAATAGGGAACCGGGAACTGGTTCCTAGTTCCCGGCTCCCGATTCGAATCCAGTAAGAAACTGAACAATTTCAATTTGATTTTGCAATGCAAACATCTCAGTTTATTTGACATGTGAAAAAGACGTGCGATGTTATAAAACCGGAAACATATAAATGTAGGACGTTTTGACCAGAGTTTTGTCTCCTAACCATAAATTATGATACTTTATGATTTCAACACAATTTCCGCAGGCTTTAACACACACAGGAGCCAGTTCCTTATTCGCGCCATATCGGGAACCCGGAACTGATTCCTACTTCCCGGTTCCAGATTCAAACTCAATTAATGAACTGAACAGCAAATATCCCAGTTTCATGGAAAACGACATGCGATGTTATAAAATCGGAAACATATAAAAATAGGATTGTTTTACCAGAGTTATGTCTCTTAACCATAAATTATGATACTTTACGATTTCAACACAATTTATGTAGGCGTTAACACACACAGGATCCAGATCCATATTCGCGCCAACTCGGGAACCGGGAACTAATTTCTAGTTCCCGGTTTCCGATTCAAACTCAATAATGAACTGAACGATTCCACTTTTATTTTGCAATGCATATATCCATGTTTCATGGAAAACGACATGCGATGTTATAAAACTGGGATCCTAACCATCAATTAACGTGATACTTTACGATTTCAAAACCATTTCTGCAGGCTTTAACACACACAGATACCTGTTCCCAATACGCGTTGAATAGGGAACCGGGAACTGGTTCCTAGTTCCCGGCTCCCGATTCGAATCCAGTAAGGAACTGAACAGTTTCAATTTGATTTTGCAATGCAAACATCTCAGTTTATTTGACATGTGAAAAAGACGTGCGATGTTATTAAGTCGGAAAAATGAAAAACGTAGGACTTTTTTTCTTCAGAGTTTTGTCTTCTAAAAATCTCTTAGTGGGCTCCTCCTATCTTTCGTGTACTATATATAGTCTAGAGGCCACTGGACGATTTCTGAGTCGAGTTCAACATTTTACGAGGAGCATAGTAATAGGTATCATATCTTCCCTTTGTCGTGGTACCCGTGTTCAGCCCTGTTTTTGTATCTGACAGGGATAAATTGAGGTCAAAGGTCATGACTTTTTTTTGAATATGTTATTAAAAAATTGAATTGAAAAATGAAAGCCATTATTATTTTATTTATGCACGAAGCATATTTCGGTCATAAGCTAACATAAGTAAAAGGCTTAGAGGTGAGCTGATACACAGTGATAAGTCTTCGTACGGCGTCCGACCGTCCGCCCATCCGCCGTCCGTCCACCCACCCGCCGTCTGTCCGGGAGAATGTCTAGTAGCCACACCATGAATTGTGAGTCGAGTGCAACATTTTGCGAGGATCATAGAGGAAGGTATCAGTCGAGAGGGTAATATCTTACCTTTGTCGTGGTACCCGTGTTCTGCGCTGATGTTGTATGTGACAGGGGAAAATTGAAGTCAAAAGTCATGATCCTTTTCCAGAATATTTAATTGAAAAATTCAATGTACATTTTTGAAAACCATTATTATTTTGTTGATGCATGAGACATCTTTAGGTCATAAGTTAACATTAGTACAAGGATAAGGTAAACTCATGTACGGTGCTAATACTTCTTCGTTCGTTGTCCGTCCGTCCGCCAATCCGCCGTGCGTCCGCCCATTTGTTATCTATCCGGACGAACGTCTGATAGCCACTCCATGAATTGCGAGTCGAGTTCAAAATATTGCGAGCAACAAAGAGATAGTTATCACTCGAAAGCGTATTCTCCCGCATTTGTCGTGGTACTCGTGATCAGCACTGATTTTGGGAGTAATCGGGGTAAATTGAGGTCAAAGGTCATGACCCGTTTTTGTAATTTTAAATTTTGGAAAAGCATAATTATGGTGTATGTGTACGAAACTACTTTCGGTAATGAGCTAACATGAGCCAAAGGTTCATAGGTGAGGTAATAAATAATGATACTCTTTTCCCTCCTCCGTCCGTCCGTCCATCCTCCCATCCGCCATATCGTCCGTCAATTCGCCGTCTGACCATACGGAATATGTTGACCACTCGACGAATTTTGAGTCGAGTTCAACATCTTGAAAGCATCGTAGAGACAGGTATCACTCGAAAGGGTATTTACTTGCCTTTGTCGTGTTACCCATGTTCAGTTCTGATTTTGTATATGTCAGGTGTAAATTCGGGTCAACGGTTTCCCTGTTTTACAACAATTAAATTAAAACAAATAGATGTAACAATTAAAAAATCGTATGTCTTGTTTATTTATAAATCACCTTTCGCGTATTATCACATATGAGCCAAAGGCTTGGGATGAACTAGTATACAGTGATCACTGCTCGTTAAGCGTCCGTCTGTCTGTCCGCTCATGTGCCATCTCTCCGCCATTTGTCTTGCAAGGCGAGGTACTCTTTTTGTTGTTGTTCTTCATTCATTCATTCATTCATTCATTCGTTCGTTCGTTCGTTCGTTCGTTCGTTCATTCATTCATTTATTTTTCATTCATTCATTCATGCATATCTTTACATAATTAATATATTTATTCTATCAAAACTTATTTTTGTTAATGTCCTTGTCTTTTTCACACACATAATATTCATTTCTGTTGTTAACTTTACACTGAATCATGAGGACACATCACCAAATGTTTCATTAACAAATAATTATATTTTAAAGAATACATGGTTTACGTTTAATATAACATTTTCCACAAAATATGGACACGTTGTTTCATATTGCCAACCTTTAAGTTCTAACGACATTTGTTTACTCGTTCGGCATAGGTTAGATAATTTGTTAAAACAACAACACAAATCTCTAGTTTTCACACTGTTCTGTTTTTCCCAACGACCCACATTTCTTATATGTCATACTTGAAACTACAAATTAGTTTAAAGCATTGAGATATGTGGATTAAACATCAAAACGTTGGGAGGAAGAACATGTTTGGTAGGGAGGGATTCGCATTTAAAAAAAATAAACGCAATAAGCTTTGCGGATTTAGAGATGATGTAACCTCGGTCTATGGTAAGTTCTAGTCAAAGATTTTCTAAGATGGTGGTATTCGTGGCGGAAGAATACATGTTTATATTTCCATTATATAATCACAATGAGACCGCGTTGGCTCTTGATAGTTCAGCAAGATATATTCTCGACGTTAATGTTAACTAGCCTACTCGTCGTTCAACAGACAGAAATGTTACACAAAAAGACAATAGTTCCTTTAATGCTAGTGAGCAGACATCCCAAGTACGCTAATTATTTTTCAAAAACGCATGAAATTTCCCCATAGTTGGCTTGCTTATGGTTTTAACAAAATTGAATAAACAATAGTCATACATACTGTTTTTTTCATATATACCAGTAGTTTTTATTAAAAGTGCGACAAAAGGTAAATATATACCATGAAATATAAAATCAAAATAAAAAATGACAAGAAACGTGAAAATTCCACGAAAACCAGGTTTTCCATTTGAAATTCTATTACAGTACCGGTAAGATGAACATGAAGTAAAACAAGTTATTTTTTCTACAACAAAACCAGCAAATTACATAAATGAAGTTGATGAAGTTCTAGTATTAAACTGATATAAACAGTGTATATTATGGAATAAATAGTGAACATGTGACAAACATAAATGGATACACAGCAAAAGAGGACCGTGAAGAAAGAAAATATATGTTAGTAGGGCAACTATAAGCTACATACACAGCAAGTTTTGTTGCAGTATCTCATTCCTAACTTAAGTAATATTTTTTCTCTATTTGTATTAACAGTGAACTTGACCTTGACACCAAATTCAATCTCAAGCCCCCTTTCGATATAAGATATCTACACAGCAAGTTTCGTTACAATATTATATTCTCAAAAGGTTATTGAGCTGAAACTGTTTCTATTTTAGTAACAATGACCTTGACCTTAACCCCAGTGACCCCAAATGCATTCCCAAGCTTCCTTTCCATATAAGCCATCTACCCTGCAAGTTTCATCCCAATATCTCATTCCTAACAAAAGTCAATGAGCTAACTAAGAGTATGACGCCACACGCACGCACGCCGCACGCTCGCCAAACGACATACCCATTATCTAATAACCAGGTTTTCCAAGGAAAACCTCGTTAAAAACTGAAAATCTTTACTACGATTCTAATTCTAATGTTATTTACATATATTACACGTTTCGCAAATGCAGTGCTTTACGGCTCATTCACGCAGTACCGGTTAGTTAAAGCCTCTCCAGAGGAAGGGTAATAATATACAGGCATCCGTGAATTCTTACTAACGGATAGTAACATTCTTATCGTTCTTTAACATGTTCAAGAGGGACATACTCCGATAAACGGAAAACTCCGGTTTACGTCCCCATCTGACGAACGAGGCTGGGGACGTGTGTTGCTACATTCCATATAAACTTGTTTCGCTTGTGAAGATTGAATCAGGGACCGCCAAACCGTCACCCATATAATATATCAGATATCATTAAAGGTATCAACAATTGATTTTCCTTATCAATTGGCATCCCTTATCAGTTGACTTTATAAAATACCATGTTCAATTTTGAATTTTCATTGAACAAAATCGTACAATATGAGCCTTCAGCTTTTGCATCAGGATGTCTCGTAACTTTCAAAATCAGGACTGTAGACGGGTTCTGTTTTAACATTGAACGTTTATTTATTCCAACTACATGCATTAAACAAATGTTTTAACAGTATTTGGGTCGACATGAAAAATTACAGGAAAATAAAAATAGTTTTCAAACTTTAAAAGTGTGACTTCAGACCCACGTTAATAATAACATTAACGTTATCTGCGGTATTTACAATAGTTAGCAATTACAACTGGCATTAATATAAAGATATTAAATTCATGTTTAACGTATCATACACCATTGTATTTTTTTAAAATTGTATATGAATTGAAAACTTACAAGGCCATCATGGTAAATTTTCATTTGCACCTAATAAAAAAGCGTGAAAAAAAAGGCATGACCTTTAGCCTCGATGTTCTCTCGTCACGTGCTAAATCAGGGCTGAACACGGGTAATAAAAAGGGCCAGGGTCTAATCTTTCCAATGATACCAAACACTTTGCTCCTCGCATAGATAGATAGGCTAACGTGGCCTCTAGACTAATATGCATATTTTGTACATGTATACAACGAACGTGAATCATTAATACACAGGTTTTCAGTATACTTATTAATATTCTTAGATATTGAAGATAACGTGTATGGTTTAAGATTTTACATCAGTATGGGTAACATATCGTTGTGATATAATCGCTAATTCTAGAGCTTATTTTTTACCGAAACCTTCATCATGCAAATACATGCATACTATCATACAACTATATTAATAATTAGGAACACGGCTGTTCATTTGAATAACAAACATCATTAAAAAGCAGACGAACTCACCCAGTAATTCTGGTAGTTCAACAGCTGGTTTCATAACATGAGGTGAAAAAAGTATTGTGTCTTTATCTATCTCATAGCCATACTATGTTGGGTCTGTCATATTTAGTATAGATATTCTCTCCAAATCAGTAACTGATAGACGAAGTACAAACCTATCATATGGGGCTGTAACTTCCTTGTTTTTACGCTCTTGTTTTCAAGCACCTTTTTTATTCTCAAGTTATTCAGAGAGATATATTTAACGGACAGATAATTCTTGAAGCTCACCAGAACTGTTCATCATTATAATTACTGCCTTTTTCTAGTCAATTTCAAAGGAAGAGCAACATGTGTCGCACCCAAGTCCGTTCAAATTAACAACATTAAAGTTGATTAAAACTATTATGTATAAGGATTAGCCTGGTCAAATCTAAATTCTCTTGATGTTATTCTCAAAAAATAGTTTTTCCACACTCAAATGGTGAAAGTGATATACTAGTAATACATGTACACCCGTGTCTTGTCTAAGAAGAAGAACAACAAAACATTGCCTGGCTGTGAACTTGGATATATAGCGATAAATGAATAAGCATGCTGGTATCAGCTTTCTCCTGGTTAGTTTCAAGATATTCAATGACTGCTCAAAAATAACAACTAAGAATATTATTTGGCTTTCACATTTGCATAGCTCTATTCTTCACTGTCGAACACTTCTACAGTCGATACCCATGCACGCAATCAAACTCTATGACAATTTGAAACAGGCTAGTGTGTAAAATTATGGTTGGTAATCGCGTTATAAATTCGAGGCTATATAAAAGCTCGTTGTAATCTCGGTTCCAGGCCAAAAGATCTTTACAATGGAATTGTCAAAATATATTGGGATTCCTAGGAATCTCCGAGGAATCTTCTAGGACAGTTTACTACTGGTTGTCTAAATTCAAGGCCGGGCAAGAATCTGTCAAAGATGCCATACGATGTGGACGTCCAGTTAGACAAAGCACCAAGTCTGGAGTGATGCTAATCAATACATTTTGGCCGAAAAAGCTTGGTGAGAGACCTAGCTAGAATGTCTGGCTTATCATTAGGAAAGGGTCATCTCATTAAAATAAAAATCTTAATGTGAGGAATATTACAGCTTGCTGGATGCCCCTTTTGCTGTCTGTCTTTCTTGTGAAAAATGCACGCCAGCTGCTGAAAATGTTCCCCAAATACATGGTAGGGTCGCTTTTTTAGCTAAAAAAGTAAGTCTCACACAAAATATGGGCCACTAAAGCAGCCAGCAGACACTGCATTGCGAAGAAAATCAAGAATGTCCTTTGGAGGCCTTAAGCAGTTTTCTTCACAATACATGGACCAGTTGTATAAGTCGCCATACAACAAAAGAAAGTGTCAAGCTCAGTGAAAAAGTTTTGAAGAAGCTAAAATACTACTTCCTGAAGCGAAGCCCCAAAACTGGACTCCGTCACATTTTTCTGCTACATAACAACGCTCTAGCACACACAGCAGCTATTGTAACTAAGTTTCTGGAACTGGAAAAAGTCAATGTACTCCCGGGTGCACCTTACTCGCCTGCCTTTGCCCCATGTGCATGACTTCTTTCTTTTTCCACTCCTAAAACATATGTTTCAGGGAAGAAATATGTCGAAAGTCCCTTGGGTCAGCAATTGACCAGTTGCTAAGGGGTGTACCTTAACTCCAGTATTAAAACTCAAATGTGCCTAAAAATCTGCATATAAGCTAATGGAGAGTACTTTGAAGGAATGTTAAGATTTGTTAAATGTTGTACTTTTTCTAGGAATAACACTACAATTGACGAATATAATGAACGCCCCTCGTATGTTATTTTCAATGTCCGATGTATATATAATGGTCCCCTCCAAGAAGTTCATGGGAACTTTCAGTTAGGTGTTTTATATACACTATTTCAATTGACATGTCGCCAGTACTTAGATATCTTCGCCCTATTGTTGATGTCGGAGTATATTGGCAATAGTTTATATAACATAGTTGCACCTGCTGTTGTTTGTCGGAGGTATCGTTCTGGTTTGATTGGTTGAAATGGATAAATGATTGACATCTGGCGACATGTTAATTCTACCTTACTCTTGCTACTTGTTAGACCTTTTTCTCTGCATGAATGATACATTTTTGCCTTTATGTGAATTGAATTGGGTTTTATAATTGCACCAACAGCTAAGGTCATATGGCGACTTTTCAGCTTCCATTGGTAGAGAAAGACCTCCTCAGGTGATCCTCCGGGAAATTTCGTGCACGGGCGGGCACCTGGGTAGAACAAACGACGTTCCGCAAGCCAGCTGGATAGCTTCCTCACATAAAGATTCCTAGGCCCCTGAAGGATCGAACCCACAGCGGTGAGGGGCAAGTGATTTCAAGTCAGAGACTCTAACCACTCGGCCAAGGACATCTGAGATGGTATATAAGGGAAATATTTTCTCCACGTTTCTCACGAGTTTGCGCTATAAATCTTCCTTCGTACCGCTCAAAAGCAACATGGACACTTTTGATGTTTTTTTCTAAGTATGTACTTCGAAAACAATGAACCATGCAACTGTATGTTTATTTGACTAAAGACGACATAATTTGAATAATTGTCCGTCGAACATGATTCTATCCACTCCATCGATACTCCTTAAAACCGATACTGATGGAATAAGTTTATTTGAATGTTTTCCATGATATCGGCCTTTTTGTTTGCAACCACTTCCCCATCATCACAAAACTAACTCAGCGCTACAGGTGCATTCTCAGAAATCATAACTCAATCCAATGGAGTTTTTATTAATAAATGTATGGTCATTAGATCTCAATACATATCTTCCTCATTATATGGGATATCTTTTGATTTGCATTTCACATAATCTTAATTTTTGTCATTGTCGTTTTTAGTAAGGCATCAAAACATCCTCTTAGTGGGCTCCTACTTTTCTGCGTGTACTAGTAAACGTTCAGTGAAACATCTTTCGGCCGTTTCCAAAGGTTAACTCTCAAACTCTTTTTGAATGCAAGGTTGATTTTCTACTTGCATTCATAGCCATTGATTTTTCCGCCTCCTCATCGCCATCTGGCGGATAACCTACATCATTTTTTCTCATAGATCGAGGCTTCAATTCGTACATGTATGCTGATCTATGCTAGACGAACGTATTGGATGTTGAAAACAACTATAATGCGAATAAACAGGTCGAGAAACTCTACGAAAATCTCATTATGTATGAGTTGTGGGCGATTTTTTTTCAAGTAAATTTTAGCAAGGTGTGCTCATCAAGGGAGAAACACGATGTGACGTCACGCACACCTTCGCTTGACAACGACTATATAATGTTATATTAGTCAAGTGAAAGTAACAAAACACCCCGGACAAATTGCAGCAGAATATTTTTCAATTGCTAAAACAATATATAAATATATGATTAGAAAACAAGAATTTGACAAATTTGCTTCAGAAGAAAAACATTGTAGCGTATTTCGAAATTCGGATAATTGCGCTATCCGGTTACTAGTTCATTTACATTATTGCCTGTTCGTACTACAGTTATTTGCATTTGAAAATTGTACCCTAAATTAATTCCTGTATGCATTTATACATATTATATTTTCTATTTATGTTTGGATGATTTTATAAGGTAGGTTGACGACAAAACGATATGTATAAAAAATATTTTAATATCAAAATGAGAAATTGCGTTTCGTCCTTAGTTTCGTACCTCGTTTCGTCACAATATTAACTAATCAAAAATGTCAGCGTACTTGGAGTCGGCATCAGGACAGGCAAAGGAAACGACGAACTGTCTGATACATTCTCTCCGGCACTTTTTGACACTTACGGGTTGATTAGAGCTGCTAAGAAACCGCAACTCGCCGATGCGCTTTGGAGCTTCGCTGGTACGGACTCAGATTACAAAGAACCGGATGATGTGAAATACGTTCTTGATGGTGGTGCATTAATTCAAAGAATACCATGGCCAAGCTGTCTAACATATGAGGGAATCTGCACAGAGTATTGTTCCTTCAAAATAAAGCACTTTGGTCGGTTTTCTGTTGTAGCGTTTGATGGATATCAGGATAAACAATCAACGAAAGACATCAGACTAGACACATCAGAGTTATAGCCCTTGATTATTTAAAAAAAAAAGTTTTCCATTAGGCCTTAGACTATTCAGATCAGTAGAGTGATACAGGCCCTCTTGTGCATCTTGTTCCCGGAAGACTACTTAATACACGCCACTCTGTAAATGACATAATTTTAGACATGGAGGTCATCTTGAGTGACAGTTTGGCCATAAAACACAATCTGTCTA
This sequence comes from Cyrtodaria siliqua, assembly GCA_037043455.1. Taxonomy (NCBI): domain Eukaryota; kingdom Metazoa; phylum Mollusca; class Bivalvia; order Adapedonta; family Hiatellidae; genus Cyrtodaria; species Cyrtodaria siliqua. The sequence goes on from JAWPHD010001766.1 coordinate 114,712, forward strand.
TCCATCAGCAATTTCATAAAATAATATTCTAGTCTAGATTTGAAACAGTTTAATTAATGACAATTGATTACAATATATTTGGAATTTGATCGACCCTTTAAGATTTTTGTAGGTCGCCTAAGATCGCCAAGTTGGCTAAAACTTTGTCAAATTTATGGAAATTTAAAATGTCCAGCAATCGTGCAAATATCTATACAGTCTTTCGTATCAAACTTCTCAGTACTTTGAGTACTTTGATTCATGCTCTACTTTGCCGGATGCCTCTTTTCCAGTTAAAGGGTTTACTAGTCTTGATGCGCGATTGGTTAATGAGAATGGGTCAATCAGTATTTTATTACAGAGTTCAGTCATTTTGATGGCAATGTGCCTTTAGCAACTTCTTATAGAGTAGTGTTTTTCAACTTATTCCTTTTTCTAGATATTGTAGTCAAGTTGAAGACTTAAACATTTATTAACTTTGAACAAAAATTATTGTTGAGATAACATGATGGATTGTAGACCTGTGATGACGTCTACACCGATAGATACATGCTCAGCTTTGAGTTTTACTTATATTGTCTATTAATGCTGCTACTTAGTTTGTTAGAGAATATAGCCTGCCATGTTTTTGTATTTACATTACCCGCTTAACTGCGATGTTAATCGAGTTAGAGTGAGGTTTGATTCATCCTAGAACCTAGTTTGAACTCCAAGCGACCTTTTTGCCTATTGTAAACCCTTTATGTTTATTGGTGTTGGATACTTTATTTCCATTTATCCTTTTGTATTGTTGTTTGTTTCGAATGCGTATTTTGGTTGACTGTGTTCTGCTAACGCTACATTTTCTGTTCGACTGGTATACAAAGATCATCAAATGGTGACACCTTGCAAAATGCTGTGTTAGTGTGATGCTTTACACCCTTATTTGAAATCGCATGTTTTGCGGTTATAGACATTGAAAGAAACCACTGATCAAGTGCATTTTCCCGGCGTGTTAGACCAATGATCTATCTCTAGTTTTTACGCTCATTGTTTTCTGTTGCTTTAAAAACATCCATAGTCTAAACAGTTCCTTCGATTAATTTTGCAACAAAAAGGCCATGGCTGAAACTCTCCATTTCCTGTTTTGGAATACAGTGCATCTGGAGGACCTTAAAAGGCATGTACCTTGCACGTACCTTGCACGTACCTTGCATGTACCTTGCACGTACCTTGCATAAACAGTTCGGTTTAATGCAATAATGGAAAGTCAATACTTTGTTTTGGCATATTGATGTATACCCCGCAAGACATGGCGTGATGATGAATAGAGAATAGAATCATCTTTGTCGTCGAACCTAAATTGGTCACGATGATATTCCAGCATGTTAATTATATTGTTCATCACTTCTTTATTGGGAGAAGACAAACAACCTTTGAACTTTTTTGGTTTTGTTTTTGTGAGGTTTGGTGCACCCTAGAACTTGGTTTAAACCCCGAGCGGGCCTTTTCTGCCACTGACCGTTCCAAGGCGGTTTCCCTATTGTCATCCCTTTTGGATTTGTAATGTCTTATCTTGCTTTTTATTCATCTTTAGTTGTTCTTTGTTTCTGTGTGTGTTAGTGGTTGACTGTCCTCCTTGAATACTACTTTTGCTGTTCGAGTTTTATATCTACTTTAGTTGAAATTGAAACAAACATCTTCTTTGTAGAAGTTCATCTATCAAATTTTATCAAACTATAGCTCTCAATGCCCTTTTGATTTACCCCCACAAGAGTATGTGTTCTGCTATACCCTTAGCAAAATCATCAATACTCATTAATACTCCTTAGGAAGCACTTTCAGCCCTATATTGCAGTCCCATGTCGAAGAAAACAATTGGACCATAAGTTGACATAGGGCATTCATTATCCGTTTGTTCATTTGAGGGTTGCGTACACTGTACTGTATTCATTAGGAGGGGCTATTATAACTGGACTATATACTACTGCAATATTGGACTGAAATACTGTCCAGTGTGGAATAAGCTCTGCTTTGGCATCACAAAACATGTCCCATCTACCAATGCTATACATTAATTTCTTGAATCTCAAACATGTTATTAATCAGAGTGCTCAAATGCTAAATTGTAGGAACTAATCAGATTTATTCCGTTGCAGTTTCGTATAATACTTTTTGAAATATCTCTTAACATTGTATGGTTTAAACAATGTTGCCTTATATAAGACTCGAACCCTGTACAGTAGACACATATTATACGACGCTCTAACCGACTGCACCAAATGCTCAGTTGGCTTGTTGCGGTATTGAATAGTATATAACAAATGCCACGATCTGCAAGCTGATTGGTTCCGATAATTTGGCATTTGATCGATGACAGGGTTGGCCTTTATATTGAACTTGCCTATAATGTGAACAGTTTCATTCAAGTGTTCATGAAAGGTAATATCCTGTATCTGTATGGGAGTGGGTAATTTGAGGCCACTTTCTCTGTGTGCTGAACACACGTGTTACATAATTATGGCCTATATGAGACTGTATGGGTGTGGGCAACCTGAAGCCCGCTATCCCTATGGGTAGTACATGGGGTGCTTCTAAGGTGCTGTGAATGTGTCCTTATGGTGCTGTTTTTGTTTGAAGACGATGAACTTTACGTCTAACGCTCTCCATTAAAAAGTCCGTTTATATTACGTAAGACATACTGTTTAGAAAACGGACTGCGCTAGAGGATGTCACGTGATCATGACAAACTGTAAATATTGTGAGTCCAACATTGTTTACAAATAATAAATAAAACGTTTTGTTTTCAAACTCACGAATGTGTTACTACCGACTTATTTGGGTCTTTGCTCATGTGTTAATGTATATATATATATATATATATATATATATATACATTTCACAGAATAAAAATCAGACAGTTGTTTGGCCATGCTTAATATATGCTTACTTACGGACAGTGTCCTGAATGAATTAAAAGGAAAATAAAACATTGAATATTGGCCATCCGAAATATACCATCAGAATGTGTCAGAATTTCACTGTAGCAACGCTAAATGTAAAAACGTTGCTAAATGTAAAACGTCCCTAAATGTAAACACTTTTGTCGTTAAACGTAAAAAGGGTGGCTAAATTTAAATGCAAACGTCTTGAAATGTAAAAGCGTGAACGTCGCTAAATGTAACAAAAAAGGAGCTAAATGTAAAAACCTTTTTTTTTGTTCCACGTGTAAAAGGAAAAAACGACATATGTAAAAATGTGTGTAGAGCAGTAATGTATGTATTGGAAGATGTACATATGTAAATACTTTACCATGTTTAACACGGTACACTGTTTAACACGGTATACGATTATTCAAACAGGATAGACAATATTCGTTATTGATGTAGTTGCGACTCAATAGGACATTTATTATGTGTTTAAATGTGTTTTATGTTGTTTACTGTTGTAATTGAGACCATAGGCTTTATATATTTCCCAGTAATAATGATAGTTTATTCCCCCGTATCTATATAATGCATGAGATTGACAAACAGTTGGTACGTAATTATTGCGTTGGAATTTGGCGCAATTCATTAATTTGATCGTTCGTTCGTGCGTGCGTGCGTGCGTTCGTTCTTTCATTTATTTTTTTCATTGACTGGTATAAGTTCGATAGCCATTGACATTCACTAGTCACATGACTAACTTGAGATACACAAAAATGTGACATATATGGCGTGCCTTGGTAAGAGTGTGTAACAAGTGTAAAATATAGAAATAGTAGTACTAGTAGTAGCAGCAGTGGCAGTAGAATTAGTAGTAGCAACAGCAACGGCAGAAGTAGTAGTACGTAGTAGTAATAGTAGAAGTACTAGTAGTAGCAATATCATAAACAGTAGTAGGTGTGGTTACCATAGCTCAAATGGCCTTCTTTTGGCCAGATGTAGCAACGCTAAATGTAAAAACGTCGCTAAATGTAAAAACGTCGTTAAAACGTCGCTAAATGTAAAAACATCGCTAAATGTAAACAGTTTTGTCGCTAAACGTAAAAAGGTTGGATTGAGATCTCGAAAAATGTACAATGTTGTAAACACACAAAATGACCTGTGATACTATACTATCAAAATATGGTTGTAAAGTTTTGGTTTCTTATGCTTTTGTTTCTTATGTCACTTTTTACATATTTACACTTTTACACTTAGCAACAAAACTAGCTTCTTTTTATTTCATTTAGCGACGCTCACGTTTTTACATTTAAAGACGTTTGCATTTAAATTGATCAACCCTATTTACCCTTAGCGACAAAAGTGTTTACATTTATCGACGTTTTACATTTAGCAACGTTTTACATTTAGCGACATTTTACATTTAGCGACGTTTTACATTTAGCGACGTTTTACATTTAGCAACGTTTTACATTTAGCAACGTTTTTACATTTAGCGCTTTTTATACAAAACGGAACAGAACAGAACAGAACAGGTCATACTTTTATCGACTTGTACATTAAGTACACCATCATAACATATATACAACAATTACAAAATACATATTTAAATCACGTTTAACATACAAAGTATAGACTAATATACAGACATATATCAGCTCTAAAGAGGATGAACTATGAAGTGTTCACACATGCGTTATATTCTATGTGACTATAATGTTTAATCTTGCTCTTTACTTTATTTGTACTTTTAAATGTGAAATTGTATGTTTTAACTAAATGGGAGATAACTCTGATACGTACATTGGAATACAAAAAGTAAGTGAAATAGGTGATCAATCTAAGTCATGCCGATGATTTAAAATACTTCACAATATAAAATAACATCACATTATTTAAGCTAGATGTGCATAAGGGCTTGCTAAACTTTATGTTATATATATTAAAGGGAGATAATTTAAACTCACTACGGCAACTTTCGAAAGCTGGGATCTCGTAAGACATTCACGTTCACAGAGCAGAATTATATATAGGGAGAAATATGTGAACTACCAAGGACAGACAACCTTCGGACGAACTACGGCAGGGCGACTAGCTATACACAGAAATCAAGCGTATGCATTCACTTCCTAAAAAGGATAGCTGCCACACACGCTGATGAACTGTATCTCTACATCATAACCCACTCGTCTGGAGCACAATTAACATATAGACGCATACATACATACAATTATAGCTCATATGAGTGGGCCACATTTAAGCATTCAACCAAAATGTTTCTTTTCTTGTTCAGTATATTTGCTGTTATAACAAATGTTAGTCACAAAAGTCAAAATGTAATCATCAAATAAGTTAACTTGTTAAAAGATTGGCACTTATGTAAATATTGGTGCAAAAAAGCCTTTCAAAAAATCACTCTTAAAGGACAATGATAAAACAAAATTCTTCTCATTAATTTCTTTTCCTTCCAGTGCACTTACAGTTATCAGATGCTTCACGTTTCACGTTTAATTTCAGACTTCCGAAATTTAAGAAAATACGTTTCCTATGTGGGAGAGGAGGACACAGTCCAGGTTTGTATATTGTATCATTATGTTAACAGAGCTGTCTGAAGACCAGCATCTTTAAAGTGTATGACAGAGTGGTCATCACAGTACAAAAGTATATACTGTAAAGCATAGACATAAGACAACTGTGTCATTACATGTCTTAGCCAGTTAGTCAACTTTCAAATAGTTTAAGCGATCGGTAAACATGCCAGTAATAGCTTGTATACGATTATTTTAAAGAAACTGACTCGCCAAATAACGGCAAAATTATACTACAAAGCCGTGTTTTAAAACTCTGTCCATGTGTTCAGATCATATAATAATGAATATGTGCTGATTAAAATAAAAGTTTATTCACGGGTCCTAAAAATACCCGTGATTGAATGTGCGTAAAATAATTCGACGCCCCAGTTTCGGGGTTTGGCCTGGCTGGTTAAAACCGTTTATACTGTGTATATAGAGATTGGTTTCTCAAAATATGTTAGCTTATATATACCTCTTTGTCAGTAGGTTTAGAAACGGTGTACATATGATATTCAATTTGGCTGTTGTTGGCCGGATAGCTACTTTAATAACCACACGTACAGTCATATTATTGAATCTAACTTTACAAAGCCGATTCAAATTGAATTTAATAAGGATTCAAAATTCAAGATTCAAGATTCTTTATTAAGTAACTTAAACATTACAATGTTTCTTGATACATGATACAATGGATACATGATACAATGAATAATATTATATACAACAGTCAGTCGTGATAATTATGTGCATAGACATAAAGGCAATGAGCAAAACATGATTTATACAGAAAAGATATACAAACATATATTGAACGTGAGGTTGTACTAAGTACATTCACAAAAATAGAACAATGCAATGTGTATATATTTACATATATACATATTGAAATATCATGTATGTACATATATACATATTGAAATATCATAAAGAACGTTAAAGCATATAGATGTGCAAAAGATGGTGTAGTATTTAACTTTAAGTGAGATTTACAGTACATTTATATGTCGATTAACTATGTTTTGTCGAATAAGTGTCGCTTGATATACAAATTTACAAAGTTTTGACGTATCAGAACAACTAACAGACTGCATTAGCTCAATAAATTTAAAAACGCTTGGTCTAACAAAGTAACATGATTTAATATATTGTTTTCGAATGTCATATGTGCTTGACATATACAAATATAGTGGTATTCGTATTCTAGATCACCAGAATTACAAATTAAACAGTAGCGTTGGTCATGGTCGATTCTGTTAACACTATAACGACCTGTTTCAATCCGCAGTTGATGCGATAACAGTCTTAGCTTAGTAAGTGCAATACGAAAGTTTTTGTGGTATTTCATCTAGATAATACTCATAATTGAAAGTGGTCTTAAATAGTCTGTATGTACACAAAGATCGACTGTTATTTACAGTAGTATACCATGATTAAACAAATTGATCAATTATTCTTTGCTTGAACAAAAGATGAAAAGTAAGTCACTTAATCCCATCAGGGTTGTTTCATACATCAGAAAAAACGGTATCATTTAACAATGTTTTGACACGAGAACCCCAATTAGTTTTACCTCTATGACAGTCGAATGTTAATGACTTGTACACATGTTGTAAAATGATATTGTCAGATCTAACAATTTTGCACCTATACTTAACAATACGAGGGAGGATCCAAAATAACGTAGACTTTTCGCATATTTTTTATACATTTAAATATATCATATAAAAAGTTACATAAACATAAACCGGAATCTATCCGGCATTTACATACAAAATTTCAGTCACATAACTCTTTCCTGGTAAAAATGACAGAGGTTTGAAATGAGTCAGTATCGGCAACTCGGGGCACGCCGACCGAAATGGAGTGACGTCGTTGACGTCGTTACGCACTAAACGTTTCGGCACGCAAAACGCGTTCTCATTTCTTCTCAAAATATTCACATAATCACCTTTGACATCTTCAAATCGTCTGTTAATATGCAATGTACAGTGCCGTATCCCAGGTCAAACATCTCGCAAAGCCGTCTGACCGTCAACCGTCTATCGTCGTCAAGCGCGTCGCGGATTGACGTCACCATCGTCACGCCATATTTTCGTTTTCTTCCTCGCCCTTCTTGTTCTTCAATGCTTTCTAGGCCTTCCGAAAATATCTTATGCCACTTGAAAACAAGCGCTCTACTCACAGAATCTTTTCTCGGCGTCTGCTTGATCAAAGCATACGTCTGCGTAGGCGTGTTTCCCAGATCCTAACATATCTTAATTATTGTCCGAATTTCGAGTCGGTCCGACGACGACATTTTGTCTTAATTTACGTTGGTGTCACCGCGATTTGAATGTTGTTTATTTCAATATCCAACGTCCAAATGACGTCAAATTTGGATATGACGTCGCTCTATATCTGTGGTACGACGTCGCAAAATTTGGCGTGTTTACGCAAAATATCTTGTAATTTATTAATAGTTTATTAACCTGTCGTATAACGTAAAAACCGCGTGCGCCGGGTGACCGTCACCTTGATTTAGGCACAAAATAAAGTATATGCCTAAGTTTGCATATTGATCGTATTATATAATAATTCCGATTTATTTACATATATATTTCATTATAATAACTACATCTATGCGCAAGCAGTATCAAAAGTCTACGTTATTTTGGATCCTCCCTCGTACAGGCATATCTAAAAACACAAATAGGGTATCGACATAACTCACCATACATAGCAGCATTACAAGTAGATTGTTTGACATGCAACAGAGATTTAAGGAACTTTAGGTGAATTCATTCAATTTCTTTAATTTTACTAAATCCCCATATTTCACAAGCATAATTTAGTATAGAGCTAACGAAGGTATCAAATAGCTGACATACTGATCTAGGTTTCAGTGAATAGTTACGTATATTAACCAGTAAAGTATTTAGTGCTTTTAAACCTTTACCAGCTAATGTTTCTTGGTTTAAATTATAATTACCTGTATAATTAAAGACGGTACCAAGATAATTGAAATTGTCTACAATTTCCATTGGTATATTATCATATGTCCATTTTTCGTCATTTTTGATTGGACCTCGTTTTCTAAAAAACAACAATTTTACTTTTATCGGGATTTACTTACCGCTATTTCTACAGTTAGAATGTAGAAGATCTAAAAGTTTTTGGAGGTCATTGGATGATTTACTTACTATCATCATGCCATCGGTAAATAACATAAGAATAAAAGAAATATCATCAATAATATCGGAGACATTACATCCCCTTACTTTAAGCCAATATAACACTCAAAATAGTCTGAATATATTTTACGACTCCTCGCGCGGGCTTTAATTTAGAATACATATCACGAATTACTCGCAGAGTTTTACCCCTTTATACCCTTAAACCTAAGTTATACAGTTTATACCAAGGCCCGTTGCGATAAATACTGTAAAATACCTTTTTAAAATCTATGAAAGCACACGCTAGGCGACCGTTTTCATTAAGGATGTTACTAACAATGGCATTAAGCACAAAACTTGCTTCAGTAGTAGAACGATGTATTCTAAAACCAAATTTAGCATCGCTAATAACATTATTTAATTCGGCCCAGTCCGACACCATTGTGTTTAAAATACCAGTAAATATTTTTGAGAAGCAGCTAACAAGGGTAGTACCTCTATATTATTAACGTTACCTTGGTCATTTTTTTTAAATGTCTTCCATCCATTGCTCTGGGAATAGTCCTGTATTTAAAATACCATTAAACTGTCTACTAGATGAGACCATAGAATATCTGATGCTTATTTGATCATTTTCTTTCAGTTCTACATATCATTAGAGAAATATGGCATATTTTACCATCAATTTAAGCATTTTGTACCCTACCAAAGAGCGCTTTATGCTTATTCGGGCCTCTTGTTTTACTCCATTTTGTTCGTGCATATTGTAACAGTTAAATAAAGAGATACACTAATATTATTTAGCAATAATAACATCATTACATACGATCTTTTTACGAGTAGTAGAACTCGAGCTGTAAAATGACCAGTCTGTATGCGCAAAAAAATAAAAGGTCCACCTTGAAAACTTTGAAAATGTAAAAGATGCATTGATATGTGCTGTCATGGTAAACTAGAACTATCACTGAAGGTGAGGAATATTCCCGTTGTGAAAACGTTTGAAATGAACGGCACATGAACACGCCCGGGAATTGCACCACCAGCATTGCTTTGGCAATACCGAGAGTTTAAGGTGGAGGATTTCCGGTAAATATATATATATCTGACGTACATCTGCAAATTTCTAGACAAATATAGATATAAAAATCAAACAGGAAAAGCAGCATTCAAGGACGACAATCAACCACAAACACACAGAGAAGCAAAGAACAAATTTAAAAATGAATAAAAGGCAAAACTAAGACATCACAAACACAAAAGGGTTGACAATAGGGCTACCGCCTTGGAACGGTCAGTGGCAAAAAAGGCCGTTGGGTGTAAACCAGGTTCTAGGGTGCACTAATATCTCACACTTACTCTACTGTCAACCAATAAAACGGGACAGTATAAATAAAGAAAACCCCGCCATGAACTATTCTCTAACCAACAAGGCAGCATTTATAGGCAATATAAGTAAACCACAAAGATGCTGGTGTATATATAAATACCAAAAAACAATAGCCTAGAAAGCCACAAAGAAGGTAATCAATGACTTGGCAGAAGCCAGAGCAACAGGAGAATAAACCATTGAGGGCAGGGCAAGTGATCATCTGAATGAGATTTATCCCCAAAAATGCACTGCAATACAGGCATGAAACCTGCAATGCAGGCGTGCTATGAAAAAGGAACAAACTCAAGGTGGAATGATTCGTCGTTTTGAGAGATTTCTATTATGTTTTAATCATCTTATTATTATAATTATTGTTAAATACACATTAACGAACACACAGTAACATCTAAATATCATAATCTACCTGAAGAAAAACAATTACCTGTTAGTTTGGCACTTAAAACCCCCGATAAGAACGCAAGATTAACTCAGTTATTGAATGTGTTCGAGGTTCAATGCAGCAACTACGGCGCTTTGAATAGATGTGTTCTCCCCCAATATGTTTCGGATCGCTTTGATTTGGGTCGTATTTTTTTTCATTTTTGCGCAGAAGATACCAACATAGGAGTGTCAGAAGCGAGTCTTCAAAGCGTTGTGATGACATGTGCACAACAGAATCTGGCAACGCTAACGACACATATACAAATTAACTTGTTCCAGCTTGTTCAGTAAACTGAAAAAAAGTTTCTTTTTTAAATACTTACCCATTTCATTCATGACTGTGGTATTCTAAACCATGTTCTTTATCTGATTTCAAAAATCGACCTTGCGAATATTATGTCGGTTCAAACTTCGCACCAAATGTGTATGGAGCTCCAATTATTTGATTTTTAGCCGGTTTTTTTTTTTGAAAAAAGAAATCAGCTTATAGATTGGCGTAAACCGGCGGGTGGGCGGCGGTCGAGCGGCGGTCGAGCGGCGGGCGTCAACATTTACTAACCATGTCCAATCTTCACCAAACTTTATAGCACCTTCTTCTCATGAAGCAATGACCTTAACCAGAAAACTAAGTTACTGTTACCTACTTTCTCCAAAACATATGAAACGTTAACCTTTTTGATTAAGTTTACGTTAACCTTTTTGTTTAAGCTTGCGTTAACCTTTTTATTTAAGTTTCGTTTCCGTTCAATAACTTTAGTTATGAATGAGATATTGGCATGCAACTTTCAGGATTGGTAGCTTATATGAAGAGAAAGCTTGGGGATGCATTTGGGGTCAAGGTCACTGTTACTAAAAATAGAAAAACGGTTTTCGCTCCATACGTTTAGTAAGGAATGAGATACTGGCATGAAACTTTCTGGATAGGTAGCTAATATGAAGAGGAAGCTTAGGGTTGCATTTGGGTTCAAGGTAAAGGTCACTGCCATTAAAAATAGAAAAATGGTTTCGTTCAATAAAACTTCAGTTAAGGATGAGATACTGGCATGACACATTCTGAATAGGTAGCTTATATAAAGAGGAAGATCGCAATACTGGGCCAATGTCATTCACTTTGAATCATGTTTTGGAATGTCGTATGTCGAATGTCGTATGTCGAATGTCGTATGTCGTATGTTGAGCCGACTTCAAGCATCTAAATTAGCATAGTAATTTGATTAGAAAGACTTGGTTTAGTTTCTACCACAACTTTTTTTTTTATTTTTCTACATTGTTGCGTGCTAAATGCAAATACAAAGTCAACTCTACAAATTATAATCATCGTACACAGCAGCAGCTGTTAAAATGGTACCATACACAACGAGTTGCTAGTTCCTCACACTTTCTATTTCAGTCAGGTTGACCAATTAAATAAATCACAGATATTGCTGCATTACGCATGTCGTTATGTCACTGAAGGAACTAATTATTGTCCTTAGGTGTTAATTGTCAGTGAATTACAAGGATGACCCCCACTGATTCGACACTTGTATATATTCCTCTGACTAGGGAGCGTAACAAGACCAATTCCGGAAATAGCTGATAAACTGTCAACGTGTAGCTGTTAAATCATGAACATTTTGTTTTGATGAAAAATCCGGAGATTATACACTTAAATCCGGAGATCCGGAGAGCGACCGAAACATCCGGATTTTATCCGGATTTTATCCGGATTTTATCCGGAGATTTGGCAGGCCTGTAAACACGTTGTGATTGACTGTAAAACTATGCCTAGACATCTTATTTTTAAGTGCCCCTGCGTCACTCCGATAAGCATTATATGATGATATGCTGGTGACTCGAGTAAAAATGTTAACTCCAGTGACTTTGAAGCTGATGTTAATATTAATTTAAATCATCAAGATGAATTAAATGTACCGATAACTCTTGCAGAGTGTAGAAAATTTATTTTACTGGCCATGTCAGGTAAAGCCGTAGGAATAGATTGTTTACCATATGAAGTATTTAAAAACAATTTGTCCGTTAATCTTTTATGTATTTTTTTTAATGAATGTATGTCAAGTCACTGTGTTCCTCTGTTTGGTCCGTGATCAAATCAATCCCCCAAAACACACAAAATGATCCAAGGATTCCTTCAAATTACAGATGTTTAGTACCTACATCTTGTAAATTATACACAAACGTTTTAAATATTCGGTTAGTAGAATATCTAGAATCAAATGGTTTATTAGTCAACGAACAAAACGGTTTCAGACAGAACAGATCTTGCGAAGATCATATATTTTCCTTGACATCCATTATTAGTGTTTATTCTGCATTTTAAAGCAATCAGATGGCTCAGCATTTCAAATACTTGTACTATTTATTGATGAAGATTTTACTACCAGCGCTCTTCATGGTTTAGAGTGTGACCTATATAGAGACTATCGATAAAACCTATCGTAAACACTAAGCCGGATAGAGTCTCTATCTTAAACTTAGAAACAGAAAATCCGAAAATTTAAATAATGTACATGTTTTGTAGATAGCAAGGAATTTGACCGGATAAATAGGGATATTTTGTATATAAAACTAGCCAATATAGGCATTTCTGGTACCTTAGAATCCCTAAAGAGTCTATATATTGAATGTAAAGCAGCAGTTAATGTAAATGGAAGCTGCACTGATTTTTTGATATACATTCAGGGGTAAAACAAGGAGACGTGTATTTTAGTGTTTTTTGGTTTCGTATTTGTTCTTTTCGTGTTTGTGCACCCCTGATGAAGGCGTATATATATATATAGGGAGACGTATTTGCGAACAACCAAGGACAGACAACCTTCGGACGAACTACGGCAGGGCGCCTAGCTATGATGAAAGACACAGAAATCAAACGCATGCTTTCACTTCCTAAAAAAATGATAGCTGCAACACATGCTGATAAACTGTATCTCTACGTCATAACCCACTTGTCTGGAGGCACAATTAACATATACACGCATACATACATACAATTATAGCTATTATGAGTGGGATCACATTAAAGGATTCAACCACACACACGCACATTTTTAGACAGTGATAATGAAAGGTGCCAGATATATATATATATCTCTTTATTGCCTCCTGGTTGTAAACTTATATGTCATGTGTTACCTTATGTACGTATTAATCATTATGATAAAAGGCATATTGACCATTTTACTTAGAAACTTTTTTTGATGAAGAATGCAAGCACATTGGTAATAAAGACCGTCAGTAAAGTGTTTTCATTTACTGGGACTGCGTGTCGTTAGTGAAGTGTTATCATTTACTGGGTTAAAACTTGTCTTCACTCAACAACGGGTATATATGTTCTCCTATACATGGAGGAAATAAAGAATCTACCTGCCTACTTAATAGGCTGCTATATGAAAACTGTATTATTAGTTAAGTTTTGTATTTTGGAGAACAATAATCAGTTACATATTTAGTTATGTCAATTGATCTATTTTTTTTTGTATTTTTCATGTTTACCTTTTTATACCTATTAACTGAGTTGTAAATTCAATAATGCATTAGATATTTCTATTGCGACTCATAAGTCACATTAGGCTGGGTATTCATTTGTTTACTTAATATTGCATATATTATACTGTATTGTTTTGTATATGTTATATTTTGTAACGATGTTATTTGTCACTTTAATGAAACAAGAGGCCCAAGTGGGCTTGCAGACGCTCTACTGGTATGATGTGATTCAAAAACATAAACATGATAGAGGCCAACTCAAGAAACATGTTTCCTATATATAACTCTATATAAACTTTGGGTTATCGCGGCGGCCATTTTGAATATTTGACGACAACGAAAAACACAAACTTGACAGAGGCCAACAACAGGAACATGTATACGATATTTAACTAGAATGGAATAAGTGGTAATATGTCGTTTGATGAATGTCCTTAAATTTGACCTAAGTTTTGCCATGGTGGCCATCATAGATGACTGGAGGCCCCAAAAACAAAAATCTGAGGGGACTAACCCAAAGATCATTATGATTAAGTTTCATCAAAATCCTTCAAGCGGTTTCAGAGAAGATGTCATTTTTAATGTTTTCCTATTTAACTCTATGTAAACTTTTGGTCGCTGTGACGGCCATTTTGATTATTCGACGATAACGAAAAACACAAACTTGATAGAGGCTAACCCAAGGAACATGTTTATGATATTTCATAAGAATGGAATAAGAGGTTTCGGAAAAGATGTTGTTTGAAATTTCCTTAAATTTGACCTAATTTTAGCCATGGCGGCCATTTTGGATGACTGGCAGCCACGAAAAACACAATTCTGAGTGGGACTATCCTAAAGATCATTGTAATGACGTTTCATCAAAATCCTCCAAGCGGTTTCAGAGAAGATGTTATTTTTAGCCTTTTCCTATAACTCGTGCCCTTAATGGTGTATTCTCTTACTGCTCTGGCTTCTGCCAAGTCATTGAGTACCTTCATTGTGGCTTTCTAGGCTATTGTTTTTTTGTATTATATTTACACGAGCATATTTGTGTTACTTATATTGCCTATTGATGCTGCCTTGTTGGTTAGAGATTAGATCATGGCGGGGATTTCTTTATTTACACTTTCCTGTTTTAATGGGATGACAGTAGGGTAAGTGTGAGGTTTGGTGCACCCTAGAACCGGTTTAAACCCCCAGTGGCCAACTTTGCCACTGACCGTTCCAAGGCGGTAGCCCTATTGTCAACCGTTTTTGTGTTTGTGATGTCGTTTGCATTTATTATTGCTTTTGCCTTCTTGTTTGTCTGTTTGCGTGTTTGTTTCTGTGTTTTGTGGTTTACTGTCCTCCTTGAATGCTACTTTCCCTGTCCGATCTTTTTATATTTCTTAACCTTAAGTTCACTGTAACTTAAAATAAAAAAAAGGTTTTCGTTCAATGACTTCAGTTAGGAATGAAATATTGGCAAGAATCTTTCTGGATAGGTAGCTTATATAAAAAGAAAGCGTGGGATTGTATTTGGGTCACTGGATTCAAGGTCAAGGTCACTGGTACTAAATATAGAAAACAATCCGTTCAATAACTTCAGTTAGGAATGAGACATTGAGATTAAGCTTTCGGGATAAGTATCTTACATAGAATCAAGCTTTGGATTGCATTTGGGGTCTCGGTGGCCGAATGGTTAATGACTTTGCGTTGTAAACCTTCGCCTCTCACCGCTGCGGATTCGAATCCAACTGGGAGCTCGACTTGTAAGTGAGGAAGTGTCGATTCTTACGGATGGCGGGAGCTGTACAGTACTGGTTCTAGAAAAGTGGATGGTCTGCATCCATCACAAAAAATCGACCGTTATATATAACCTTACATGTGTTGAAAATGATGTAAAACACCATACAAAAAAAGCATTTGGGGTCACTGGATTCAAGGTCAGCACTGTTACAAAAGGTGAAAAACAGTTTCCTCTCAACAACGTTACAGAAAAAAACGGGTTCCGCACAATAACTTTAGTTGGGAATAAGAGATTGGCATGAAACGTTATGGTTAGGTAGCTTATATGAAAATGAAGCTTGGGATTGCATTTAGGGTCACTGGGGTTAAGGTCACTGTCACTAAAAATAGAAAAACTGTTTCAGAATATTTTCAGAATGATCCCGCTTGAATATTTTCGTAATTAGTCACCTTTGTTTATTTAGAATTATCTTTAAGTTTACGTCCAATTTCTCAGTAACTTGAATTTTTTTTATCACAAATACTGCATATTGAAAAGAAACTAAAATCTGCTTTAAACATCCTGCAGACACTATTCAAGTGACACATCATTCACATTGTGGAAAACCCGGCTTTAACTTCAAGAGACATTTTCGTCTTGTATTATTTCTTATGGTTTAAAATAAGACTCCCATCATTTCAATTATGTCTATCTTCAATTAAAATGAGCATTTATTCAGATGAATAAAACTACGGTCCAATTCAGTTGCAATACATCTATTCAAGAGATGTTCATTTCAACTGAGTAGAGGTCTACTTCAGATGAAGGTTTAATTTAATTTATTGAACCAAGTTCTAATTCAGTTGAACCTCTCTTCAATTGTATAACCGAGGCTCGACTTCTTGACAGGAGTTTTAATGAGTTTCTTTTAAGTTGGCTTTCCAGTAAGTACTATTATAATATGGGCATAATCTGTTCAATTTAAAACAAATTAGTTTGGTTAGCTCAGTTTATAGAGGTTTGGATTTTCATTAAAGGTTCCTGATTGGAGACCCGGATCAGGTTTAATAAGAATGCGAACAGTTAAAACTAAATCAGTTGAATAGAACCACTTGAGTAAGACTTCTTTTCAATTGAAATAGAAATATGTTCAACTGATTTAGGCCGATTTGGTTTACATACTAATTGATTTTTTTTCAAGTGCCGCTTTGCCATTCCTAGATTAAATTATGGTTTTCTTCAGGTAAGTTATGATATTTAGATGTTATCGAGTGTTTGTTAATGTGTATGTAAGCAATACTTATAATAATATGATCTCTCAAAACGACCAATTTGTCCACCTTGAGTTTGTTCTTATTTCATAGAACGCCTGCATTGTAGGTTGCACGCATGTATTGCGGTGCAATTTTGTGGATAAGCATTTTCCAGATTGTGTCTAGAAATTCAAAGATGTACGTCAGATATATATCTACGGTTGGGAAATTCACAAGATTAATGTAAAGATCTGGAAAAAAGAGAATATACATGTGTTTTGCGATTCCCCCACATAGATTGCTTACGGCAGAAAGGATTTCTCAAACACGAGCAGATCATTCTATGAATAATCACTTTGTTCAGTTGGCTAGCACACGACATTAAAATTCTATGAATAATCGCTTTGTTCAGTTGGCTAGCACACGACATTCCTCGATTTTTGAAAAAAAGGTTTCAAAACAAAAATATTCGTGAACAATTTTGAACACCTACTTCATTTTTTTAATTTGTTTGTTTATTTCATTTTTTAGCTGAACGAGTGTTTAAAATGGAACAACAATGTAGAGGACCAAGTTCAAGCATTCAATGGAAGCTATCAACGCGCCCTATTAACTAACAATAACAGAATTATCAACGAACCCGAACGTATCAAACAATTCAGAGAACAAGAAGCGATCAATGAAGAAAGACTTGCTAATGTCAGAACACTCTGTGAGAAATACGCAAACAATGATTATTGGAAGCTTTTAACGTTGTCTGGTAAGGTATATACGTATCCTGGCAGGGATATTAACTATTGTGAAACACCCAAAGTTGGCTGTACCTTCTGGAAACGAGTAATGCGTTTCTTGAGTAAGGATTACCCAAAAAACTCATATGTCAAGAGTCCGGCAGATATTGATAGGAGGTATGTCCACTACGGTCCTATATATAATATAAAAAAGGTGAAAATAAATAATCCATTAACAAGAATTTCTCTCTCATCAAGGAACACGTTTATGTTTACCCGGGATCCGTATACCAGATTGTGGTCCGCCTACATTGATAAATTATTGTTGCCCGACTTTTGGAGATCAGCCGCGCGACTTATTGTTGAACAGGTTCGACCAAATGCTTCTACGTACGAAAAACATTGCGCCAATGATGTTTCATTTACGGAGTTTATACTTTATGTTATATCTATCTCGAATGTCAAAATGAACGCTCATTGGGAACCAGTGCATCGGATATGCAGTCCATGCCATGTGAACTTTGACGTCATAGGGAAACAGGAAACGTTTGTTGCAGACTCGGAATTTATCCTTCATAAGTATGGTTTAGAAGAGTTAATAGAACACAGTAATAGATCAATGCAGATAAATGAAGAGGTCCGAATGCTTATAAAGTATAATTTCGGACTTGAAAAAAATATAGAGAACGAGTGTTTGGATAAAAATAATGTTGCAAAGAAACTATGGCAAGCATTTCAAATTAATGGTTATATTGACAGAGACCTCGACTTTCCAGAAGGAGCATTTAATAATATAACATTCTTAAGCAATCCAGTCGAATCATTCTCCAATATCGTCATCAGTACGATAGGGACACAAAATAGACACAGCTTTGATCCAAGGACACAAAAAAGGGCAATGATGGTGGAAGCATACAGAAAAATCTCAAAACTGCTTTTAAATAAACTACAAGCTGTGTATAAATACGATTTTGAATTGTTCGGTTATGATGAAAGACCAAAGGATATATTTTCCTGAAATTTCGGTTGAGTGTAACTCTGTATTGTAAAGACGACACTAATGAATCACGTTCTCATATGTAACAGTACTTTGGCATCAGTATTATGTATACATATTACGTGCGGAAACTGGAATGGCGGAGAAAACCCTGATACTAAAATGTTCTTTTTATGTTAAACACACCTCACAAAGGCATTTTTTGAACTGATTCTTAGACCACAAATCAGTAGTGTAATTACTGACTTGTCCTTTGAGATCACAACTCCAAATATTTATGGATCATCTTTGTGTTATACTTACATTGTCTATACATACTGCCTAATTTGTTAGAGAATATAACCTGGTGGGTATATTTTTTTAATTTTAACAGTCACGTTTTATTGGGATGACAATAGGGTACTAGTGCGGTTTGGTGGTGCACCAAAATAATGTATAGGGTCCTATAGAAACCACAGCGTCCGAACGCAATGGCATCGTACGTCCGCACTGTACTGCAAACAAGGACTAGAAACTACAATGAAAGAGACAAAAAACAACAGAAAGGGTGATGAAGACAGGGTTACCGACATGGAAGGGTCAGTAGGCAATAAGGCCTACTGGTTAGCTTAAATCGATTTTATATGCGCACAATCCTCGCTATTATCCTGTCTTCAGCGCCCAAAAAGACAAGACAGTGTAAACAAAACTACATCCCATCAAAAGGAATTCTCTAACAATAAAGTCCACATCCAGAGAAACTAACTAAAGATACACATACAAAATAATAAACATCTCAGGATGTATCAAACCTTGTTTAAATCCTCAGCGGCCTTTTTGTCACTGCCTGTTTCAAGGCGATACCCTAATTTCACCCCCACTTTTTTTTATCTATGAGGTGTCTCATAATTTTCTTCAATTTTATCTTGTAATTGTCGTTTGTTTTGAATGCATGCTTTAGTTGACTGTGTTTTGCGACCGTTACATTTCCTGTTCGACTTTTATACCTACGTTTAAAGTAGAATACCAGTCTAAAGCTTTAGCCCGTGCTAGGTGGCGCGAGAGGGGTTCCTCTTTATATTACCTCAATAAAACTAAGTCTACTACTTTTCAATCTTGCATGTGTTTGTTGATTCCATGGGATAATTATTTGTATACTACTATGTAAAGAGACAAAGGAGGAAACAATTTCGTTTTCGTAAATGTTGTAGGAGACAGAACTAAAGTATCCATGTTTCCCAAGTCATTACACTTGTAGGCTACACTTGTATGGACACATTATTTCTTTAGTAACCAGAAGTCATAACATAAGAATATTTATTCATCTCCAATGGGCCATTTCTGGCATTACAATCACATAATTATATAATAACATGTAAACAAAGCATATACAGAAACTCAGGCTTGATTTCGATGAAATGAAACACAAATAACTAACGATTTATATTGAAATAAGGATATAATTATAAATAAAAAAACATTAACTATTCACTACCCTCCATTGGGTTGCACTTTTAATGTAATGGAGATAACTCAATAATTATACAAAGTATTTAAATGATTATTTGTTTCCCTTGCATTGAAGTTTGGAAAGTTTTACAAAATTATTATTGAATGTATACGTAACAATTTAACTATTGATAAATAAATTTAATATTCTAGAAAATGCAAACCCAACAGAGGATTTAGACAGACTTAGACGTTTAACAACACTTCTATTTATATTGACTAGCGCACTGTAATTATAACATTAGATATATTGCCAAAGTACTTGTAAAGGATGTTGAAAATGGTTTCATGATGAGTCAGAGTTAGCTACTATCCGAAGGGTTCTCCATATGGTTCAAGTGATATTTTTAATACTATTGAAAGATGTATTGTTCATTTAATTGATAGCATATTTTGTATTTTGGGTGATTTTAACGCTCAAACAGGTGTTCTTCCTGATTGTAAAACATAGATAGGTATAAAGCAGATGAACACTGTAATCGTGTTGCTAAGCATAATTTGAATGTAAACAACCTTACTGAGCTTGGGTTTCCAATTGAAAGGCACTCGGATTATAGTCATAATTACAATGTGTAAATTAATAAATGCCAAAGAAACCGAAATCGTAACTTGCTGTATAGAATGGCATATTCTATGCAGCAAGTTAATATTTTGGTTTAATTTGTCTTCTTTAAAACGATACAATTAAATCTCTTTAAATATAATTTGTTGAAAAGTCATTCAACGAACTTGGGATGTCTAATTACTGGTCAGAACCGAACTTGTGTAGCCCAGGCTATTTAAAAGAAGTTAGTTAAGATTCGTTAAAATATCAATTTATTCAATCTTTGTTTAGTGAATGCAAAGTCTAGGCAACAGTTTAACATACGGTCTGTACAAGAATGATTTTGTTTTCAGCAGTATTTTAATATTTTGCCATTCGGTTTGTTTAATGCTTTATGTAATTTCCGTTACATGAACCATACACTGCCTGTAGAAAAGAGGAGACTTTAAATGTTTAAAAATATCTACGCGCGCGTACTTTTTGTAACGATCACTTTTGGGTGTCGAGTTTCACTATTTATTTGTAAACACTTTGCAAGTGACAGAAAACACGGTCGAGAAACAAAATACGTGTCGTAAAAACAAATGATAGTTTACACGGCAACTGGCAGCCAATTCGGGAAAAACAGGTAAACCCTTTTTTATTTGTTGATATATGTATGAAAGTAGGAGCACTACCATCAAACGCGCATTGAAATGTTCTTTTCAGCCAAATATCTCTCGTGTTTCTATGGTTATTGAGAACATTCTAGAAGTTTGGGCTCAATTTAGCATTGATATAAATCACGATTGCAAAAACTTCTGTTGCAAAAAATGGATTCGTATTTGCTGCATAAGAAAATATCATATAGACCAAGTATTCTACGTATACTTGTTCAATTTTCCATTGCAATTTAATTGCTAAGTGTTGAAAAAGTGGAATTTCTCAATGGTTTACCGATATTTTATGGAAATGATAGGCTTCAGGGTTACATCGGACATTGATAGATTTCATGAACTGTTTATAGAAGTTTACGACTCGCGTGTCAAAGGAAGTATACGTTATTGTTTATATTTTGAATGTTATGGAAATTAATGGAATCCACACGAAGCGAAGCAGTGAGTTCCGCAAAACTCAAAATATAAACATACACCGCCTTACAGGTCCCGTATCTTCTTGTGTACCGTCTGTGAACTTTGTTGTCTGACATGTTCATGATGTAACAATAAGAATGACAACAGATTCAGGGAAATTACACTTACCGAGCCCCAGGATATATATAAATATATATAATTTGAAATAGAGGAGGGAAGAGGGAGTGGGGTGTGGATGGGGGTTGGGGCTGAAGTTGACAACCAAAGAAATCAAGGTTTTTCACATTAAACAAATATCTTAATTGCTCATATTTTAGAGGGCGTCAACGTTTTAAAAAACACATGACACTCAAAATAACACACAACATGTTCACACGAATTTACACTAGTGTCTTTCAATTATTAGTTCTCATGTCTATGCAGCGTCGTCTTACTTGAATTTATTCGTTATATTTAGTTTTAAATGTACTTATTTAGATCATGTATGTTAGGATATTTAATAGCTCGTCCTCTCGTATTAAATATTCAAATAATAATGCCGCTACAAATGCACCCAATCTCCCGGGTTGCCACTGACACTTCCAAGGCGGAATCTTTGTTGTCAATCCACCTTTTCTTTTCTTATTATTACCGTTTTCTTGTTGAATTCTAGTTCCTCTCGGAGTGGCTGTGTTCTTTTGATGCTACACTCCCTGTTGACCCTGTTGGACATGTTTTAATCTGTCTTATAACACGCACGCACGTGATAGGTAGAGTCACTGGAGTCACCTATCCATTGACCAACATTAATGTAGTTGCCCAAATACAGCAGCAGAGCAAGTATTTTATGCGATTTATTTTTCCTTCAGTATTTGAATTGAATGGATGGATTTCATTGGATTATGGAGGGATTTCATTAATTTATGGAGGGATTTCATTGGCTTATATAGCATATATACATGTAATGTACTCGGTCCAAAACGTTCCCACGTCTGGTCAAAACGTACCGATAGTTAAGTAATACCCATAGTCAGACCATACTCGTACAGTTAAAATCAAAACTTTCACACAACTTGTTTTGCTTTTTGTTTTGGTTGGGTTATTCTTCAGTAAATTTGAATACTGGTGTTAGTCTGCGCACGCCTAATTTTAAAGAATATATTTCATTCTATACCAGATGTACAACTATAACATAACACAACACGAGCTGCACGGTTTTGTAGCTTTTCTAATGTGGATTCTATACAGTTAACTCGTTACAAAAATATAATCCAAACTGAACATTTATCTCGCTTTTATTTCTTGGACAACGTGTTACCTTTGTTTAAGCATGTCGAGAGCGTTGTTCGCTTTAGTGTAGATATTACGTACAAGATAATTGCTTTTCAAAGCCACTTCAAGGAATTGCCGGACGCATTATTTGAGAATTCCCTAAGTTATGTCATTATGTTGCATTTACTTGTTTAGAATCTCGTACAAAATTTCCTAGATCATCTATAAAATGTCATTCAGCCGTAACAATTCCGTTTATCATAATTCTTAATAGAGTGACAACAACATGCTCATCAAAAAAGCGAATAACTAATGATAGGTTCAGTCGTATCATTGACACAATTAGAAAGGCTCTCGGACCTAGTACATTGCCTTGCGGTAATCCTAAAGAGATTTTTGAAACCCGTATTTCTCATAACAAACTTTGACATATTGCATAAAAAGGATTCTAATCCATCTTTATTTAGAAGTGTTGGAGCAGTTATAAGGTTCAAAGTCCAGATGATACTGGATTAATAAATCGAGACGCAAGTTTATTGTTTGATAAAAAGGTCAAGATTGCAGCGTTTCCCTTTAAATCCATCTGTGCATGCGAGAGTTATGGAGTGGACAAGCAGTCACGCAGTAACTTACAAACGGACAGAAAACGCCGAATCTATATCCCTCCAACTTCGTCGGGGAACAGTGAAATGTACCGCCGTTATAAATTGTTTTCGTAAGAAAAAATTGTGATAGATTTACAATAGCCAACATGATAATAGCGCTCGTTTCTATTCTAGTTGATGACACTCGTATATTTCTAATAAACTGAACTACTCGAATAACTAATGAATTATTATGCAATTATTTTTTGATGGAGAATTAACAAAGAGGGGTAATAAAAAAATATTTAAAATTCATCCGTGAGTTCTGTCAATGTTCGGTGTACTCGTGAAACCTATTTTTTCTATAAACTATCGGTAAACATTGCAAAATTACAACTTTTTCAACATTTAGAAGTTAAATTGCAATGGAAAATTGAACAAATATACGTCGACAACTTGGTCTACATGGGTTTTTCTCATGCAATGAATACAAATCCGATTTTTGCTACAAAATTGTTTGCATTCGTGATTTATATCAATCCTAAATTTAACCAAACTTCCCGAATTTTCTGTATGGCTAAAAACAGCATTGTAATGCGCATATGATGGTAGTATTCCTACATTGATACATACATCAACACATAAAAAGTAGTTGTAAAAACTGGTGTTTTCGGGTTAAAAAGACGTTTAATGATAATAAGTTGAATGAATATGTTAATGTCAATAGCCCAATTACCAAAACAAGTTTAGTACAAAAAATCAGTACCTGTATATTTGAAACCATTATTGATAGTTGGAAAGATAAAATAAATAGCGATATAGGTGTTAATGGTGGAGCTAGAAACTAGGTTGGAAAGTATAAACTGTTGAAAAGTGATTTTAAAACATAAGAATAGTGCAATTTAATTTTACCGAAGTTACATAGATCTGCATTTGTTAAATTTAGATGTGGAGTTGCTCCATTTAGAATTGAGACAGGACGATATGAAGGATTGGCCGAAAATGTTAGATTATGTGCGTTTTGTAAAACGCATGTTGAAGATGAATACCATGTATTATTTGTCTGCCCATTGTACGCTGTAATAAGAGAACATATATTCACTAAATCTAGAACTTTTGACCTAACGTTTGATACACTATCGTCTCAAGATAAATGTGTGTTTCTTTTTACCAGTCCGCTTATGAGGATTTGTCCGCGATGTGCCAAAACCTGCTTTTTAATTATTAGGAGAAGACATTATTTCTTCTTACATAAGTAGTTAATCTTATTGGTTACATGAAAACTATTTTATACTTGTATATAATGAAAGATGATGTATTTTAATTATTTAAGATGGGTTACAAATAAAACAAAATGTTACTAGTTTATATTTATTGGAATAAGCTGGCCATGGCTTCAACAATATATAGTGTAAAATAAAATGTGTAGTTAATCAAATTGGAACATTTCAGGTAAATCCAATGTTCATAGTCCAAACTAAGTTTAAAAGTGTAAACCCTGGGAACAGATGTTCACAAAGACAAGTCTTAAAATTAAAAACTTCTTGCATAGAAAATAACAAAGTTCTTAGAATATTTTAACTACACTATGCTGTGTCCGCGAAATACTCGGCATGTGGATGCCACAGGCCGCGTGGCACCGCCAAACATGGGGGAAGCGGAACACAGCTTAGATAATAAAAACCTTCAAAGAGGTATGACAGACGTACTTCAACCAATGAAGCGATTATGTCATGTCATATACAAAATCAAAAAAATTTAAAAATCAACCAACAAACCTCCAAAGAGGGTACAACAGACATACTTCAACCAATGAAGCGATTGTGTCATGCCACACGCCGCGTGGCACCGCCAAACATGGGGGAAGCGGAACACAGCTTAGATAATAAAATCCAAAGAGGTATGACAGACGTACTTCAACCAATGAAGCTATTGTGTTATGTCATATACATAAACAAAATCAAAAAACTTTAAAAACCAACCAAAAACACGCCAAAGAGGTATAACAGACATACTTCAACCAATGAAGCGATTGTGTCATGTCATATACAAAAAGCTACAAAAAGCACAAACAAAAACCTCCAAAGATTTATAACAGACATACTTCAACTAATGAAGCGATTGTGTCATGTCATAATTTATAAATAATTTATAAAAGTTACAAAAAGGCTCAATAACAGTTTGTTGCGATAAAATAGCTACGGAGAGCTAATATAACCCAAATAGGGTAAATATAAAATTTATCTATACGCTTGCCAAGCCACAGCCAAGCTTAAAGGTTGAATGTATAATTTCTTCAATTTAACTTATGAAACATTGAATTCCTTGTTGTAAACCATTCACAAACAAGGCTTGCCTTGATAAAATAAGTGTACATCATCCCAATACAGCATTGTCGTAAAAACAACAAACAATTGAACTTTTATATTCAATATTTAACATAAAAAACATCGACTTTTGCTTCGTTAGGATTAATTTAAAAGCCCCAAGTTAAAATAGTGTTTGGGCAGGCCCCACTATTTATCATCCTTAATAGAAATACAAATTACCAGGCAACAAAGCATCATCTACTTCCTTGCTCCTGAACAATGAAATGCCACTATATACATTCATTGGCAAGAAATTCAGCAGTTCAATATATATTTCCAAATTCAACACAAAATAAGTGTTATAGGCCTACTTTGACATTCACAATAGAAAACTAAATGTCCATAAACTCTTCGATCTTAAACGGCAGGAGCCCAATTGTATACAGTTCCGTGCGACATATTTACTTTGGCTTTCGTAGTACGAGTCTGGTCTGCAATTAACTTAGTTCATAAACCAGGTCTAAATGTTTGTTCCTGGCTATCATTTATACTAGCAAATTGTAAACGGAGAGCTTAACATATGATACCATCTACTTCCTTGTTCCTGAACAATGAAATGCCACTATACACATTCATTGGCAAGAAATTCAGCAGTTCAATATATATTTCCAAATTCAACACAAAATAAGTGTTATAGGCCTACTTTGACATTCACAATAGAAAACTAAATGTCCATAAACTCTTCGATCTTAAACGGCAGGAGCCCAATTGTATACAATTCCGTGCGACATATTTACTTTGGCTTTCGTAGTACGAGTCTGGTCTGCAATTAACTTAGTTCATAAACCAGGTCTAAATGTTTGTTCCTGGCTATCATTTATACTAGCAAATTGTAAACGGAGAGCTTAACATATGATACCAACTACTGAAGGTCTCTGTGGTACGTCTCGCAACCGCATGTCTGATACCCAGTTATTCGACATAGGAACATTGTTGATTGGCTTTTCGACATCGTGATGGGGACACAAACTGAAGTGCAAGGTAATGGCGTAAAATAACCTATAACACAGAGATCTAATTATAATTAAAACAGCATCAGCCACCACTCTGTATAAAAACAACAGGCATTGAATGAAAAGATCATTGTACGCAAAGAGAATAAATGTGTAAAGCTGACTGCTAGACGAAACAATTTAGGACATTATATTGTTATAGCAGCAGCAGACTCAGCAGTAAGTAAAAAATATCTGTAATAAGCAAAACAAACTGTGACATATATCTATCATCAATTTGACAAAAGAACAATAGCATAGACCTGCAATCAACACGCCGACAGTTGTCAATAATAAAACACATGCCGTTGTATTATAACCTATTGTCAATATACTTTGAAATAAACACTACGGCGGAGATATCTAAGTACTTGCGACATGTTAATTACATGCTCATTGACATACTCACACTCTTGGTGTAAAATAACATAACGGGTAGTATATACCGTTTTCAGCCATTTTCAGACTACTGGTGTAAAGTTAGTATATTCATTAACCAACATTCATGCATTTGCATACACCAAGTGTAAAAAGGGACAATTTATGTATATACGACAAGACCAAAACATCCTGGATGAATGATGTGAAAGAAATTGTTGTGCCCATCGACACACACATTCATTAACACTTGATGCGTATTAACAATTGGTCTCGAGATAGCATTTAAATACCGTGATTTCCAATTGTAACAATGTACCGCTAACTTGGAAAGAATTATGTTAGGCTATGTCCCAACAACTGACATCAACACTTTCCTTTAAAACAATATTGTAGACTTGAGTTGATACAGAAATGACAAAATAATAAGCTGGAATCAACTTTCATTTAAAAGCA
Organism: Cyrtodaria siliqua; assembly: GCA_037043455.1. Taxonomy (NCBI): domain Eukaryota; kingdom Metazoa; phylum Mollusca; class Bivalvia; order Adapedonta; family Hiatellidae; genus Cyrtodaria; species Cyrtodaria siliqua. The sequence continues at coordinate 142,424 of JAWPHD010001766.1, forward strand.
ATAGCACATACAGTGTCGTACTTCTGTTAGGCTATGACAGAAGAATCGAAATAAACACTTCCGTTTCAAAACTGTTATTATACACTTATATACCTGTCGGATATTATTGAAACATAATGTTACACATACTTATAATTGTCTATGTCTAAATAAGTTCACAGCCTTGGCAAACGTCATCTCCCATCCTGCACGACTCCAAATGCCAATCCATCACCAGAGTTGTCGTTCCTTTTGCATATTCCTATCTGTCAACATCGTAGCATAATACGGCCGTTGCGAACATAAGCAGGGTATACCGACATGTAACAAGCATTCAACACTAATATTTGATGCGTATTATCAACAAGTAGTTTGGAGATAACAATTAAATACCGATTTTTAGAACACAAAAACAGATCGATACTGACCTAATTGCGGTCACTGCAAAGAGGTGTATGCGTTAGAATTACAAGTTCATAATAACCTCTGATTTCCACCCCTGAAATAATTAGTATTTGTTCCCTAGCAGAACAAATCCCAGTATCTGTCATAATTTTAACAATGATTGAGCAAGTTATGTTAATCAGGCCATAGCAAATCTGATTTGCTATGATATATTTACGCGCTTGGGTATTTGGCTATTTATATTTGTACTTTTATGTTTTGGTAGCAGACCGTTAATTTTTGTTTACTTTGTATATATACATATCTCAGAGAGGTCAGACAAAACTCATATTGATTCCAACATGTGTTTCAATTATTTACTCATTTTGATCGGGGAAACACATTAAACACAATGATCGGTTCAACTATATATTTTATTTACCTCTAAAGTTTTAATAGTAAAACAATATTCTCTATATATATTTTTATATAACATCTGATATAAATAACTGATCAACAGGTCTGATTATAAAATAATGATGCTTGAATATTCCAATGCTCTTTATGACAATAGGCAGAGGGACCTTAACTTCAAATATACAATCCCTTTATCTTAACTTTTCAGGTTTATTTAAATAGATCTACTTTAAATAAAATGTTTCACCTAAAATGTGTTCTTTTTCTTTATGTATGATTCTCTATACGTTAGATCTATATCAAGCGTCACAGTCGTCTCTCCTTGATTTAAAGCGAGAGGAGCTTATATACCCACACAAGAACACAACAAAACAGTGTGCATAACGCACTGCACATAAAATACTTGCGTAACACAATTCAAATCTGTGTACACACGTAAACTTTGTGCGCACACAAAACAGGTGTGCACTATCAATATACTATAATTAAATCACTAAAAAAAATTAAAGATAATTATTACTCAGTGTAAATCAATAGATATTTGTAATAATTACATGCCTCTTACATCAAATTCCCTTCGATGCCTTTGGATGGCATAATTTTCTCACACAAAAATTCACACAGCTTCTAAAAGGTAACTATAGTAAACAACCCATAATGCACTGCGAAAATACATCCCAAGATGGCCGACGTGAAGCTGATGCACAATACGCACCATGAAATATCCAATAAATATACTGCTGAAACAGACGTAACTTAGTCACGGTAAAGTTTACTACTCTCAGTTATAAACATACTATCGATTAAAATTACAAATACAACATACCATATCCTGAATGGAGCATTATTGATACTGTTTACTTAACATTTCATGAGCTTGAATTTATCAGCATGTACAATTGAAATTCGTAAACAAATCCAAAGTGATATGTGAAAAGGTTCTTCCTCTGATAACAATAAGTAATGTTACTTCGACATCTTAATACCAGGATATTACATTACTCCCCTCCTTATAATGTCAAAGTTCCGACTGACCACAATTATTGGTCTTCAACAACCAACAGACTTCAAGCGATAGTTTTAGGACTGTCTTTTCCATCAGTTCATAACTTGTAACCACATCCACTTGGTATTGAGCAAATCTGAAAACAATATCTTAATAGGGTAAGCGTTTTCAACTCTTGATTCTTTAAATGTTCAAATGTAGTATTTGTTTATTTCAGTTAACACACTTTAAATGTTAATTATATTGTTGTATATATTAACTTTTTTTTATATTAACAACCGACTTCAACGCTGTTCTATTTTCTTTGTACGTCTTATGATCGTCTTTCTTCTTGGCTTGGTCCCTTTCTTCCCTTGCCTGATGTTCTCTTCTCTGCTCTTCTCCCATTCTCTCCACTGTCATATTCAGTCTCAATAATACTTCTGTTATCTGAACAACTGACTTGTCAATGCATCTTACTGCACGGCTATTCCTGTCTATTACTTCTACTAACTGGCCTACCATTCCTTCAACAGTTTTCAAAATCTTAATACCTCCATCTTCTTCTTCAGTTTTACTTTTCTTTGATTCTGGCTCGGTTTGGAATCCTGCTTCTTTAAAGTTCTCTTGAACATCCAGTGCCATACCAAAACGCGGTAAAGATTCACTAGCAGACTCCCCCAGAAGTTGTGGAAGAATATGTTTCTAGTTTGTTGGACTAAGATGAAGCGTGTTTAGTGCTGATGTTTTATGATTGTCTAGAGTTGAAGGAATGGTTCGGGGTGTACTTGCATCTCTAAGTCTTTTCTCCTCATTAGGTGATTTCCTGAAAGCCCAAAGGCTAGATGGTGGCACATATGTTGAATAAGAGGAAGTTGCAGCTTCTTGAAGTGAATTTGATGGCAAGATCGATGATGATAACATCTGGAGAGGTATCGACGAAGTCGGTATGGACCTTGAAAAGTAAGTAGAAAGTTCCTGATGGGGCATCTGTGTCGTTGCGGGAAAAGATAACATCTCTGTCGATTTGTAGAAGGTTTCTGAAGAGGTATTGAAGACTGTAATGAAGATATGTAGATACAGCCTGGAAAGACGTCGGTGAAGAAATAGGTAAAAACTGCGGGTACCTCTGAAGATGTGTAGACGGTGCCTGCAATGATGACTGGGTACATACAGCTTGTCTTTGAACATCATACACCGATGGATATGACGACAGCTCTCCTAGTAACTGAGGGCTGATAATACTGGCCGATTTCATTGACTGGTGTCCTTGAAGACCTGAAGTTATCTGGTCCGGCAAGAGTTTCAAGGGTTGTTCACTGGATGGGCCAGTCTGCAAGACATTGTTGATTCCATTTTTGTTGTTTGAGGCAAAAATGGCCGGATGCATGGAGCTGTCAGCACCTGGGATGGTCCTTGTATTGTTCTGCAGTTCCTTCGTGTTTTTTTGAGGATGGCCTCTAAAACGTCAGCAGTTACTTGGACTGTAATTAATTGGTCATTGTTAACCATTGTGCTAACTGGTGCAGGTCTGCTGACACTAACAAATGAGTTTGTTGCCATCATAGGGTTGACTGGAGCTGCCATATATGTTCCTTCCTCCTCAATTTCAAAATCCAGAGGGTCTTTGTTTACATTGTGGGGCTGGTACGAATCATATAATGGAAGTGGACGGTAATCAGTGACCTCTGTTATTTCCTTGGCATGTTGATTTTCCACCAGATACTTGCTGTGGTCTAAGATATGCATGTCTTTAGCCGTTACTGAGTGACGACGGTACTGACTGCCATGTTTCCTCAAGGCGTCTCTGGTCAGACATCTGAACATACACAGGGTACAATAGAATTGTGCCTGGTCAATTGAGAGGTGATGCTTCAACACGTGGGAAACCACTCTGTATTTTACCTCAATGTAACTTCTTCCCATTGCCTCACAGTGCCTACAGCTATATGAACGACCTCTACGTAGTGTTTTGATTTCACTCATGTCGACAGTTGTTTCTCTATTGTTGTGCCCTTTTCTGTAGCTTCTTAATCTTCATTATCCACTTTGGCAAGTTGCAGCCTTCGTATGGTTTAAGCTTATTGTGGTGTACCACTCTCTCTGTGTTCGCTTGATCCAGTTGCAGTATAAATGTTATTTCGGATAGGTTTGTTTTGATAAGAAATGGCCCGTCATACGTATGTTGGAGCTTTGGTGCCACACCAACTTTTCTTGCCTCACCTAAACACCATACAACATCCCCTTCTTGGTACTTCTATACTGATATTTTTGTATCATAAATTTCTTTACTACGTTTAGCTGCTTCACCAATATGTTTTATTGCCACATAATGTGCACGTTGCATCTTATCTCTCAGATTGTTTACATATTCGCCATATGAAGTAATATCTGTGTTGCCTAAACTATTCGAACTACCAATTATTAGTTCCACTTTTAGACGAACTTCTCTTCCCATCGTCAGTAGATTAGGTGTAACTTTAGTTGTCTCATTTGGTGTTGACCGATAAGCACCTGCTATACAGTCGAGATGAAGGTCCCAATTCATGTTGTTCACCGCATAGAAAAACCTTTATCATACGCACAAGCGTTCGATTGAACCTCTCTGTCTGCCCATTACACCATGGATTTCGTGCACTTGTTCGTGTCTTTCTCATTTCTAACATGCGACACAGCTCCTTAAAAACTTTACTTTCGTAACCTCTGCCTTGGTCGCTATGGATGCTCAAAGGACAACCCCATCTGGCAACAAACTCATTCAGGATCTTGTTAGAACACGTTTCTGCTGTTTGATCTGGAACCGGGATGACTTCTACGTATTTTGTGAAGCGATCAGTCAAAACCAGTATGTATCGGTTGCCCCTTAGTGTGACTGGTAATATACCTAATTAATATGTTGCCAATATGTCCCATGGTGCTCCAGCTCTTAACATTCCCATCGGAGCTGTCGGTGTTTTAACGGGCTTTTTATCTGCCGCACAAATGTCACATTGTTTTACTAAGACGTTGACATCCTATTTTAAATTGTACTAATAGTAACGTTGCAGAATCTTGTCTTTTGTCTTCTTTGTCCCCATATGACCTGCCATTAAAGTATAATGCATCTGACATAGGACATCCCTTTTCATATTTCTTGGCACGATTAACTGTTTAAAAGAACCAGTTTTATCTTGTTTTTGGAACAGCTTTATCAAAACACCATTTCTGACTTCAATAACATCCCAAAGTACCCAATAATGTCGAGCTGCAAGGCTCAAACCTACTTCCTCCTGTGGCGATGGTCTTACTCCTAACTCTTTTGCTCTCAATATTGAGCCTAAATCTTCATCTTCTAACTGAGCTTCTCTCAACTCCTCCCATGTTTTATCCAACTGAATCCACTTTTGATCGTAACAGTCTTTACTTGTAGATGATTCAACATCTTCAGCCCATTTCTCGTCATTTTCATTGATTTTCACCTTTTCTTCCACTTCATTTACACCTCTAAAGTGTTTCCACAACGCACCTCACTTTCCACTTCTTTATTATCGGATATTCTTCCAAATCACCATTATATTCATTACAATTCTCTGGAATTTCTTCTGTTCCACTAGGACATAGTCTTTCTAACGCCATATCTTGTGCTCTTTTCATACATTTTCTACATGGCCCACACTTGAGTGATTCTAACATGTATACGTTTGAGCACTCACATTCTTTAGGATTGTCACACCTTGACAAGGCATCACAATGCCCTTGTTTATGACCTGGACGGTATTCTATCTCAAAATCATATTGCGCTAATATCTCAATCCATCTGGCTAGTTTTACCTCTTGGTTCTTTCATTTTGAACAGCCATACTAAAGCCTGGTGATCGCTTCTCACCCTGAATCTTCTCCCCAACAAGTACTGACGGAAATGTTCTATGAAATACCTTACTGCCAAAAGTTCTTTCTCTGTGATGCAATAATTATCTTCAGCTTTGTTTAAAGCTCTACTACAATAGGCTAATACTCTTTCCCGTCCGTTTCGGATTTGTGCTAAAACACCACCTACGCCAACATCTGATGCATCCACATGTAGAATGAACTCACCGCCATCATTCTGTGGGAATCCCATTATTTCCGAACTTACTAAAACACCCTTTGCAAGCAAATCTTCAATCGCCTTCTTTTCCTCGTCCGTGTAAGCTAATGGAACGCGTCTTGGGGGTTGTTTGATCGGGTCTGCATTGCCTGTCTTTATAGCGTGTTCATTAAAATGAGTAAGACCTATATCCCATTCATGTTTGGAAAAAATGTCCTAAAACTTTTGTTGTTGCTAGCCTTTTCAAATAACCCCTTCAAATGATCCGGTATTTCAGTTGCACTTCATATTTTTGTCTGAGGTTTTGTTTCCTTCAAAGAGCCGGATGCATTTTGTTAATGGATTCTTCTGATGAAACTATTGTAACAGTTGTTGTCTTCACCCTTGTACTCATTTTGAGAAAGTACTATAGGAGAACCTTCGATTCGCTCTGCATTCCCAATCACTGCATCTTGTTGGATCTTAGCTTCATATGTAAATGGATTCAATAATCTAACCTTGCTGGTTACATTACTCTTCACATCGACTAAGGTATGTGCCATTTTCAATCTGTAAGTATCTTCAAAAGTATCGGATGGCTCTATAATAAAGCTAGATTCACCTTCTGAGTCATCAGTTTCATATCGGTCAACATATACATCAATGACTGCTTCAGAAATATCAGGTATTGTATAATTATCAGCTGATACAACTCTTCGGCTCATCTCTTTCATGCCTATTTGCATAACTGGAATTTCCTGGTTATTCAAAACGATTACACCTCTGCTAAGTACTATGTCTGCCGGTCCACAACCATCGTTCTGTAATTTTTACCAATTGAATTTTGTGAATATTGGTTGTGTATGCGAGGTCCATGGTTTGTTTTATCAGAAGCAGAGTTGTTTGCTTCTCACGGTCTCATCCCATGTCCCGTAACTCCATGACCACACCTTTTAACACATCCGTTATCTCTTTCTGTTGGCCCTGTAAACAATTTACAGCTTGTGTAACCTCTTGGAAGTTGATGCCATTATTACCTTCATTATCACCAAGTGTATCAACACCATATTGATTAACTCCAGGATCCATCTCGTCATATTCATCTGCCGGTTGATGGCTGGATCAACTTTTGGTTTTTAGAACGTACACTTCTTCTGTGTGAAACTCTGCAGCTCTAGGTTGCATTCGGAATGACATGTTCACTGGTGGTCTAAATTGATATTTTCTGTTTTCTGATCCTTCTAAAGGCTGTTTGAAGAACACTTCAGTTTCACTTCCAGATTCTGACATTTAGCTGGTATATTTTATTCGTCGTAGAGACAAGGTTCGAATCTCTGGAACCGTCACTTTGTTTAGAAAAACGGATCCCACCGCTGCCACCATAAAATGTTACTCGCTTTGTTAGCTGGCTTTTTATATTTGTACTTTTATGATTTGGTAGCTGACCTTTTACGTTTGTTTACTTTGTATATATATATCTCCGAGAGATTAGTCACAACTTGACTCCAACATGTGTTTCAATAATTTACTAATTGATCGGGGAAACATATTAAACACAATGATCGGTTCAACTGTATATTTTATTTACCTCTAAAGTTTTAATAGTAAAACAATGTTCTCTCTATATATTTTTTATATAACATCTGATATAACTGATCAACAGGTCTGATTATAAAATAATGATGTTTGAATATTCCAATGCTCTTTATGATAATATGCAGAGGGACTTTAACTTCAAATATACAATCCCTTTATCTTAACTTTTCAGGTTTATTTAAATAGATCTACTTTAAATAAAATGTTTCACCTAAAATGTGTTCTTTTTCTTTATGTATGATTCTCTATAAGTTAGATCTGTATCAAGCGTCACAGTCGTCTCTCCCCACGAGTTTAAAGCGAGAGTAGCTTATATACCCACACAAGTACACAACAAAACTGTGTGCAAAACACACATAATAACTGTGTGCACGCAAAATACCTGCGTAACACAGTTCAAATCTGTGTACACACGTAAACCTTGTGCGCACACAAAACAGGTGTGCACTATCAATATACTATAATTAAATCACTAAAAATAATTAAAGATAATTATTACTCAGTGTAAATCAATAGATATTTGTATTAATTACATGACTCTTGCATCAAATTTCCTTTTAATGCCTTTGGATGGCATAATTTGCTCACACAAAAATGACAGCTTCTATAAGGTAACTATAGTAAACAACCCATAATGCACTGCGAAAATACATCCCGAGATGGCCGACGTGAAGCTGATGCACAATACACACCATGAAATATCCAATAAATATACTGCTGAAACAGACGTAACTTAGTGACGGTAAAGTTTACTACTCTCAGTTATAAACATACCATCGATTAAAATTACAAATACAACATACCATATCCTGAATGGAGCATTATTGATACTGTTTACTTAACATTTCATGAGCTTGAATTTATCGGCATGTACAATAGAAATTCGTAAACAAATCCAAAGTGATATGTGAAAAGGTTCATCCTCTGATAACAATAAATAATGTTACTTCGACATCTTAATACCAGGATATTACAATATAGATCGCTTAAGACATTTTTAATTTGCGTTTATTAGGAGTTTTAAAGGGCTGCCGCTTCGATGACACGTATTTATAAACTTAGTTGTTTCTTAAAGTGTTTTTGTTTTAAAATAATTTTAGGTTAGTAATGCATCTGTCAATTGTATTATATAATCAAGATTAACATTAGTTGCTCAACCCTTATCAGTTGTACATACGAATAGTATATGTGTTTGTGTTTTGCAATGCAAATTGATGTGTCTTTTACTATCGTCTCATTTACCAGATACCCATGCACGTTTTAACTGTATTATGAAAAATGTATATTTTATGTTGTACACTGTGATGAGACGTAAATAAATAAATAATTTTTTATTTTTATTTTACCCCATTTTCCGAAATATTTTTTTACCCGCATTGGCATCCGTTAACTGCTGTGTATACTTAAATTGGTGTATGACTGTCTGTGCAAGCTGGCAATGACAACAACTATATATTTTTGCATCTCTCCGTTGTTGGTCATCAGTTACCTTTATTTACTGTTTTCGTGAGAACCTGCATTATTTTCAACTCATTGGACACACCCAGTATATCTCACCTCTTCTTTCTTCATAAACTGCTCATACACATCTGGTCTAGTTAATATTTGACATTGTGCCTATCATTCTGACTTGTGTAGAGTACAATGTAATACTACATGTATGGCAACAACTCAGGGTGCCTATCATTCTGACTGTGTGTAGATTACAATGTAATACTACATGTATGGCAACAACTCAGGGTGCCTATCATTCTTACTGTGTGTAGAGTACAATGTAATACTACATGTATGGCAACAACTCAGGGTGCCTATCATTCTTACTGTGTGTAGAGTACACTGTAATACTACATGTATGGCAACAACTCAGGGTGCCTATCATTCTGACTGTGTGTAGAGTACAATGTAATACTACATGTATGGCAACAACTCAGGGTGCCTATCATTCTGACTGTTTGTAGAGTACACTGTAATACTACATGTATGGCAACAACTCAGGGTGCCTATCATTCTGACTGTGTGTAGAGTACACTGTAATACTGCATGTATGGCAACAACTCGGATTTAGATTTAACTATATGGTAAAATATATGCATTGTAACAAATGTTTAACCGCTATACACTAGTAACTACTTTCAGATTGGTTTCGGATTGTATTTATAACCTCTAATGTAAATACATACTGAAAAGTGGATCCCTTGGAATCCTTGTCTGATAATCATTTGTCAGATCAGTAGATCATCATTTAGAATGGTCGCATCTTCATATTCAACTTGGTGCGAATCATCTACTGCACGTGCAACCGAACTTTCTAGCAGTCAGTTCTCAATTCAGTCTAATCTGTTGACCTCTTTCATTCCATCTTTAGATGCATTTTCTACACAATGATTGACGGGCTCCTCTATGCCACTTAACTGTAGTGATCTACCAAATATACTACAACATTATGCCACTTAGCATCCCATACATTTTATACTCGCAGGCTAATCAAGGTTTACAATGTCCGGCTGCTGACCAGTCATATTCCCCAAAATCACCTTTCAACAGTTTATATTTTCTAAACTTGTTTCCAGCCTTACCATTAGCACCTACATCGCTATTTATTTTATCTTTCCAACTATCAATAAAGGTTTCAAATATACAGGTACTGATTCTTTATACTAAATGGAATGGTCTTAATTAAAAAAGAACAGTTCAATGTATACATGTAGGGGGTTAAGGGTTAATTGTGTTGCTGTATCTATTCACAATGAAGCGTATACTAGGCTACTGCATCGCGCAGATCATGCCTGCAGCAAGGAAATGATGGATGTTGTTACTGATGATCAAGATTTTAGCAGTAAGTAACACTAATATAAATCTTACCTTCGCCCTATTTTAGAATACGCGGCTATAGTATGGGATAGTTGTACAAATTATGAAAAAGATAACTTAGAAAAAATACAATATGAAGCCGCGCGAATAGTTACTGGCCTGACTCGTTCTGTCTCTATACAAAAATTGTTAACTGAAATTGGTTGGGTCTCTCTGGCCGACCGAAGACATATCCAAAAGTTGATATTGACCTTTAAGTTTACAAATGGAGATCTACCGAGTTACGTGAATGAAATATTCCCTGCAACTGTTTCGGAATCGAATCCTTACAACTTGAGAAACAGTTCCAACTTCGTTACTTTAACTAGAAGAACAGAACTGTTTTCGAGATCAGTCTTACTGTCATCTCTAAAACTTTGGAATGAACTTGATATTAATATTCGCGAAGCACCATCCCTTTCGAGTTTTAAAACTAGACTTAACAATTACTTTAAACCACCGATAGTACCCCAATACTATATACTGGGTGATATATACCTTTCAGTTCTACATGCGCGTTTGCGAAACAACTGCAGCAATTTAAACGCTGATCTCTTTCTTAATCATTTGAGGGATAATCCCAATTGTATGTGTGGTGATGGTTTTGAAGATGTTGAGCATTATTTGTTTAGATGTGTAAATTTTAGAAATGAAAGACGGCAATTATTTTTAGACACTCGTATATTTCATCCTTTAAGTACTCACAAACTTTTATACGGCATCGACCAACTAAAATACGAGGAAAATCATATTCTATTTACTCAAGTTCAAAACTATATTAAAAACACTAAACGATTCCAAAATCCTTAACTTTGTATCAATATAGCGTTGTAATTTGTCTATATCTACTGTCGCTATGTTTCTATCAGCCTGAACGGGGATATTGTGGTGTTATTTCGGTGGAGATTGCGTGGGGGTAGAATGGCACGGCAGAGTTTACTTTTTTGGATTTTTTTATTATTTTTTTCTTCGTTTTTCCTTATCAAATTTATATTTAAATATATTGTTACAATTTCAAACCGATAATCATATACACTTTTTCAGCCACAATGGAGAGAACTGTAACTAATGTTGTAATAACTTGTAGTTCAATCCATTTGCATATGTTTCTATGAATATTGTGGTGTTGAATTGATGTATTGTAACATATCTGCAATAAAATATTATTAAACTACTAATACTGCCTTAATATATTTTAACATATACTAAGCTGAAACAACGGCTGGTCATGACGTCAGTAAGGCTTTGACTGGAATACATGTCTATACAAGAACTATCAAGGTCTGTGTATGTTTATTGAATTTAATTTAAAAAGACAGAACATTTTAACATCTATATAAACAGTTTGGAGAGAGCTGTGATGTTCAAATGCTCCCTGTATATCGGCAACACACAGTACATACAGAATGTCATTGACATAGCTATCGTTTTTGTTTCAAAGGAACGGTAACTTGTAAAATAGTTTGATAATGGACCCTTGGAAACGGCCGAACACGACACATACAGAATATTGCAGTCTCGGTTTGATTGAGACTGTTCATGAACGGTAGTGAAACATGCTAGCTACCGCTTACGCCCTCTAGTCCGGGGTTGAGCAGAACTTAATATTCATAAAATCAATAGTACATAATTTTAACCATCCCGAAGATGGCATGCATATGGCGGTGGACATATAGATTTTCATCCCTCATGTCCAGCGGCGTATGGTCCCAGTATCTAACAAAAACTATGCCCCGAAGAGCGAAAAAAAAACAAAATGGAATTTAGGTGGGAGCTGCGGTTACTTGAGTCTCGCCCGCTAACATCATGTATGCATTTGCTCCCAGAAACATTTAGTGACAGAACTTAATCCCCTGTTTGAATGTGGAGACACAGTCTTGAACCTTGTCTAGAAGTTTCCAAACTCGTAAATAATGGCTGGCTTAAAGAAAATAAGAAGATGGAAATCAAATTGTCTTAGACTAAATGGAAAGCGATCCATCACCAGACGCAGACCCTCAGTTTCTGCCCTGTAATTCGTCAAGACTTTACCCTCGACATGTTTCTGTAGGTAATGGCTCCTCCGATGTACTCACCCAGTAGCTTAGCCATAATACAGGATCAGTAGGTATCCCGCAGGGTTGTTTCAACGTCGGCATTCGTGGTGATAAGTCAGACCCAGTTGTTCAATAGAAAAATACGGCTCTTTTTAGGGCCACGTTAAATTGAACGATTATGAAATACGCATGCTGAATTTAACAGTTGTATCAATGACGGAATCAAGGGTTTATAATCATATACTTTTTATGCTTTTGCGTCTGTTATACAAGTAATTTGTATCGTCTGCCATGTGCTTATTGAAATTTATGAGTTAGGTAAGGTTGCAGGTTAGAACACTAACACATTACCTTTCATGAACATACTCAATAAAAGCGAGCATGCTACTTTTATCTCTTGTTTGTGTTTGTTTCTTCCAAGGGATCCCCTTTTCAGTATTTATTATATGAACAAAGGGCATCATTCGGCGAAAAGGAAAGTCAGCAATATTATACATGTCTAACGACATTTATTGGAGTAAGATGAAGATGTTTATGAGCATAGGTTCACTACTTTTCAAATTATGGCCATGGATGATTTTTAGATGGAATCAAGAGCTATTATTGTTATTATATGTTTTTTGTTGATGATATGTTTTAATGATAACGATATTGTTTTAAGCTTTAGAAAGAAGTACAATAAGCGTATATGACTCAAATATAGATTTTTATGTGATCATCATCTCTCAATTTTAACGTGGATACTTTGAGTGGAACAAAACAAATATATAGGTCACTTACTGTCTCATGCTGGAATATTAATGGCATATTTAGACATGTTAATGGTGAAAGGCAATGCAAATTAGATGATCATAACTTGTCAAGTGATATAATACTTTTAAATGAAACGCATGCGTGCTCAAATAATACTTTAAAATTGAACGATTATTTTTGTATCTCAAATTGTCGATCCGAGAACCCAAGTCGTTTAAGGGGTGGAGTTGCTGCCATTGTCAGAAATCTTTGAGACAGGGTGTTAAGCCTATTGACAAAAACATTCTGATATTATCTGGTTTGAGCTTAATAAAATTTTTTTTTCAATTTGAAAAATACCTTTATCTATGTGTGATCTATATATCACCAATTACCTCATCACATATTAAAAGGACTGATCCTAGCAATGCTATTTTTGGTAAGCTTGAAACTGACATAGTTAAGTATAGCCAAGATGGTAATATAATGGTAATAGGAGACCTTAATGCTCATATAAATTGTAATGACTTAGATTATTTACAAATTGATACCATGGACTGTTTATAGGGTTTCCTTCTATTAGACAATATACATTGTCAACGAAATTCTTAAATATATCAATCTACAAATGAATATGGTAAAAATATTTTAGATATTTGCATTGCCTCCCAGTTACGTATTTTAAACGGGAGAACAGTGGGTGATAGTAGAGGAAGCGCCACTTTTTTACGGCTACAATAGTTCAGCCATTGATGGCTATTGCATAAATAGTTCTGATTTTCTTAAACATGTTATGTTTTTTTGTGTTCAATAATATTATTTCTGATCATTGTTCTATAACTGTTAAAATCCTTTCACATTATTGTCACCACGATATGGAACTGTGGACTGCGTCCAACTAATATTAAATGGAATGAGCAAAAGAAAATAATTTTCTTAAGCAATATCGAAAGTATTGATAGATCTGTCTTTTGGAAACCTCTTTAAATCATACACTTTCTGAAAATGAAAGAGTGAACGCCATGGTAAAACTTTTTAATAATGCACTTCATAAAGCTGCACTATTACAACCCAAATTTAATGTTAAAAAACGGTCCAAAAATAAACATGTTAAAAAAAGACATCGTTTGATGATGAATGTTTAGCCATGTTTAAAGATATTAGATACTTCAGTCACTTAGCCTCTAGAAACATTTGGGACAGACAGCTTCGGTTAAAACTGTACTCTGAAACTAAGAAATATAAAAACATGGTTAAAAAGAAAAATAGACAGCACAAACATAGCGTATTAAAACAGTTGTGTGAAAATGAACTGACAAATCCTAAAGATTTCTCGAACACAGTCTGAATTTTTTAATTGATAAATTTAAATCTGACACTTCGGGTAATATATCTCGGGAAGTTTGGGTCAATCATTTTCAATACTTCGAGTAATAATACACTATTAGATGTTAATTCTGACACAGTATATTGTTCCTTAGATAACTCAATACTAAATGTAGACATTAATGCCTCTGAATGTATAAATGCAATTAAATCCCTAAAAAAGGGGAGATCTTGTGTACAGATGAAATTTCGAGTGAAATGATACAATTTTATCCAAGTTTTTAATAGAAGACTATGTTTTTCTTTTTAATTCTATCCTTAAAAGTAGAAATTATCCTGATATCTGGAGAGAAAACATAATTAAACCAATTTATAAGGGAGGTGGCTACTTAGACCCCGCAAACTATAGGGGTATTGTCATGTCGAGTAGCTTCAGTAAGGTTTTAGGTAAAATCCTTTTCAATAGGTTAGACTCATTTATAGAGTCCAATAATATTATATGTCCCGAACAGATTGGCTTTCGGAAAAATTGTAGAACAAGTGATCACATATTGACACTTAAAACTCTCATTGATAAATCTTTCAAATCTTCTAAATATCTGTTTGCATGTTTCGTTGACCTAAGCAAAGCCTTCGACTCCGTCAGTAGATTATTTCTATTTAAAAAACTAAAAAGTTACAATATCTCGGGACAATTCATGGTAATTATTGTGAATATGTACATTGTATAATAAATTATCATGCACTATTAAAGTTGACCAAGAACTTACTCATCAAGTTGATACTAGTACTGGTGTTAAACAAGGGTGCATCCTAAGCCCAGCATTTTTCTCTCTATTTACCAATGATATAGCTAACATTTTTGATGATTCATGTGACAAAGTATCACTCCATGATGTGTACATTTCATGTTTATTATATGCTGATGACATTGTTCTATTATCTAATAGTGCACAGGGCTTGCAAACACAACTTGATAAGTTGCAACATTATTGTGCTCAGTGGGATTTATCTGTTAATATTAAGAAAACTAAAGCTATGATTTTCAATAAGTGAGATAAATTGCTTTAAAAGTTTCAGTTAATATGTAATATTGTTTTGGTGGAAATTGTTAATGAATATAAATATTTAGGAATTATAATGAAACCTTCAGGATCATATA
Source organism: Cyrtodaria siliqua (assembly GCA_037043455.1). Classification (NCBI taxonomy): domain Eukaryota; kingdom Metazoa; phylum Mollusca; class Bivalvia; order Adapedonta; family Hiatellidae; genus Cyrtodaria; species Cyrtodaria siliqua. The sequence goes on from JAWPHD010001766.1 coordinate 157,936, forward strand.
CTGCAGCAGCAAAGTATTTAAATAATAAAACATTAAAGGGCCTTTCTGCATCAGAAGAGCTTTATATAGTGATCTTATAAATGTACACCTTTATTTGAATTTGTATGAACACTGCGTCAAGCCTATTTTACTATACTGCAGTGAAATATTTACGGTTACTAGTCTTATTACTGATATTAATAGCAATGGGGAATATAATCATGATCAATTTTTACAAGAAAAAACACAGCTCAAGTTTTGCAAACTTGTTCTAGGGGTACATCGGACTGCCACTAATAATGCAGTAAGGGCTGAGCTGGGCATTTACCCATTGGGTCTGTTTGTCTTAATCAGAGTTTAATTTTTTGGTTACATCTGGTTAACATGGATACTAATAAACTAGCATTTAAAGCATATAAAGATAGTATGAAATTAGATAAAGGTTTTGGTTTTGATTGTTTTATGAACAAGATTGGATTTAGACATGTCTTGGATAATCAAGGCACTTTTTCCAAAGTGAGACTTTTAAACTCACGGACTAATAAACTTAAAGATTTATATAAAACATTTCGGCACAAGAAGGTAAACATTGAAGTCGGAAATAAACTAAGGACTTATTGTAAAATCAAAGATAATTATATGCTGGAAAGTAACCTTCTCACTAATAATATTGATAGAAACAAAATTATTCATTTTGTAAAATTAAGAATAAGTGCTCATAGATTAGCTATTGAGGAAGGCAGATATAAGCTGTTAGAAGCTCAGCAGAGAACATGTACACTTTGTAACTTTGATGTAGAAACTGAATAACATTTTCTAATATACTGTCACAAGCTAGCTTAATGCGTGTCGATGAACATTTTATAATACTATATACAAAATGTAGTACCTTCATTTAATAATATGAGTGATTTTGATCAATTTAAAGATATTTTAATAAGCAAAGACTATGATCTTAACTCTATATGTATTAATTTTGTATATGACATGCTTATGACTAGGAAATCTTTATTAGATTTATAGATCATTGCTAATTTGGAATATATCTATTATCATTCTACATAGGTATTCTTACTATTTCATAAATATGAAGCCATTTTACAAAAATTTAGAATATAATAAAAACAGCATACATTATACACATTGTAGCATCATACAGATAAGCAAGTTATTATACTGATCTTTATATAATGTTAGTAATAATTTCTAAGAGGATTATGTATGTCTTTATATATGTATTGTAATTGTCCTTGGTGACAATCCTGTATTTGGATTTATTTTATGCCAATAAATTGAATTGAATTGAAGATTATACCGGTGGGCGGTAAAAGACGGTTAATTTGCCGGGACTTGCCGGTCTCGGGTAGGAGGTGCTAAATGTAAAAAAAAAATTAAATAAAAAGATTATATTTAGATTGTGGAAACTAATTTGTATGTTGATATATGATTAAATAAAAGATATTGATAAAAATATTTAAAAAAACTCATGTTCTTGATGTTTGTATTGGTGTATTTGCATGAAATTGAAAACGCCGGGCTCCGTTTTAGAAACGCCGGGCTCGTCTTTAAACCATTATTACAAACTTATTACCAACTTTTAATTGTATTTTTCACATTGGATATGCCTTTCGAACATCACCAGCCGAAAGTCTATATGTTGAATGACCCATCACTGTCTCATAGACGGGACAAATTAGCCCTTCAGTATACCATTAAATTACAATCTAACCCTTCAAATCCAACTTTCGATACTGTTTTTAATCCTAATTATGAACCTCTTTTTGATCGAAAACCGAAGGCCATTCGACCATTCTGTCTTCGTATTAAACCAAAATTAAGAGTCACTGAAATCGACCTAAATTTGATTGCCAAGTACAAAGTACCACAAATTCCATCGTGGACTTTGGAAACACTAACAATTATTTTTGATCTTTGTAATAATAACAAATCCATTACAGATCCTACTATCTTTCAAAGCAAATTTAATGAAATTAAATTGAAATACAGTAACTTTCAACCTATATAAACAGATGGTTCTAAAGATGGAGACAAGGTAGCTGCAGCAGCTGTTGTTCACAAACATAGCATAAATAGCCGCCTGACTGACAAGGCCTCTCTTCTCAGCTGAACTTAATGCAATTGAACTTGCCTTTAAGTTTTATTCAGGAGTCTGATGATGACCATTTCGTAATCTTTTCTGATTCCCTTTCATCTCTTCAAGCACTGGGTACTATGAAACATGATAATCAAGTTGTCCTTCAACTTTTAGAAAAGTACAATTCTCTTATAGTTGATAATGTTATTATTTTCTGCTGGCTTCCAATCTATGTAGGAATACGTGGTAATGATAGATCTGATAGTGCTGCTAAGGCAGCATTAGGTTTACATATATCTAATACCAAATTACCTTATACTGATTTTAAAACTTGTATCAACTCATATATTCGTAACTCTTGGCAAGGCGCTTGGGGCTTGTCGGTGAACAATAAACTCCATTCCATTAAACCGTTACTCGGTGAATGGCGTCCTTCTAGTAGACCCATTCGTCGGGAGGAAGTTGTCCTAGCCAGGGTCATGATAGGGCATACGCGCTGTACTCATTCATATTTATTACAAGGTGAGCAGTTGCCAGAATGTATACCCTGTTTTGCACCGATAACGGTCAAACATATCTTGTTGGAATGTGTATACTTTGATCCTATGCGACAAAGATACTACACAGTTAATATTTTGAAAGAGTAATTTGATACTACAGATTTTAGTCTTGTTTTAGATTTCCTTAAAGAAATCAGACTTTATACCATATCATCCTTTATTTGTAGATAGTTTTATCTTTATACGTTTACATTATTTTTAATTACTACTTCATTGTTCCATGATTCATCGGTTTTTGCACACAATATGACCTATTTATGTGTCGACGTGCCATAAAACACCATTCATTCATTCACATTGGATATGTAAAATGACTCATTCTAAATATGATTTAAAAAAAACACTTTTATTATTTTGTAAATAAGGGTACCAAAATGTGTATATTTAGACTATGTACCCTGCAGTTGGAAATTGTAAACGAACGCTGGAAAATTATCCTTTATTTAATCATATATAAACACATCAAATTAGTTTCCACCCTCCAAATATAATGTTTATAACGCTTCACATGTTAACAATGGAGACATACCGATTTATTTGTATACTAAAGCATATGTGTATTTTAAAAGCAAATAAATAACAAACACAACCCGTATTATCGTATATTATTTTATTCCATATACAAAAAAGCATGAATAATAAGAATTTAATAACATGATATTGTTATTTATGACACATTATATAATGTTTATTTTTCTTTAGAAAGGCAGGGTATACGAGTATGCATGATATAAATGTAATCATGTAGGTCTACTGAACACTTTACATCACTATTCATCAACTGGACTGTTTAGCCTTTTACAGACTTTACATTGCCAATCCACAGCATCAACTACTCCGACACATTGCATTAAATCGTCTACAAATGCGGGCATTCCTCAAATACATGATTGTTCAATTTGTATACATTTCACTGTATGACTTATGATGCCATAATTTTTACTAATTTCCTTTTTTTTGGGGAATTGGATCAATTTCCCCGAGTTCAAACAATCAAGCAAGTGTTTTCTTAATTGAGTTCCATCAAATTGTGTCCTTACATTGAAAGTATTAACAAGATTTGCAATGGCAAACAGACATCCTGTCATAAGAATTGTTTTGTTTCTGCACTCTCGGGACTTTAACTTCGAGATATTTTTTATCATTGCCATACATTTTTACACAATTGTTTAAGTTTTTGACTGAATCACTCATGCTATTTATGTAATACACATCTTCCGATTTTTTTTACTTTACTAAACACTTTCATTTGCACATTTGATTCTCTACGTACAATTTCACTGTATGTTGTAATTGCGTGAATTGATGACAAGGTGGATTTCTCTAACTGGCGAACAACGGTCTCTGCTCCATTGAACTTGAGGTGAAAACTATCCTTGGCAATTAGAGATCGGTTGACAGAACCATTTTCCAAGAAATATGCTGGATGTTCAACAAACTGAAACGTTGATGTCGATGTCACGCTGCGGAGTGCGTCATTCACTTCCTTGGCACGTCGGTTGATGGCGTCTATTGTTGAAATGTCTGTGCTTTGACCTGGATGAAGATTCTCCGCTACCGGTAGAATCGACGATATGATTACTGTTGCCTTGTATTAAAAATAAGTTTTTGTATATTAGTTTTCTACATATGTGTAATATAAATCTATTTGTAGCACAAAACCATCTAAAAGTCAGTTAATATAAGTCAATTATAAACAATTAATTGTATTTTCAATAACTGAACGCACATACAAACTTCAACAAAAGACTTGTGTATTATCGATTTAATGGGATTACCGGGTTAATGCAATCGCACCTGTGGTGTGACACACAGGTGTGACAGACGAGTGTCTCGGGATATACAGAAAGATCAATGACGCGCTTCATGTGAAGGTAATATTCTTGATTAAAAAACTAATTATACATTAACAGATTAATGTATTAAGTTTTAAATAACTTAACGCACCCTATCTGAAACTATACTACCTGCTCTCACGTGAATAAATTGTGTATTACCTATTTAATGGGATTACCATACTATAACAACACCACGGCTTTAAAAAATAATTAACGGAATAATGGAATCAAAAAAATTGTGTATTACCAAACAATTCACGGGTTAATTCGATCACACCTATGGTGTGACACCCGCTGAGACAGACACGTGTCTCGGGATACACACAAAGATCAATGAAACGCTTCAGGTGTATGTACGTGTATTACATTGGATTCACTAATTTGATGCCATATATGTCTTCATATTTCTGTATAAGCACATCTCTGTTATCTCGTGTCTCGAGGTAAACGTTGTTAATACCAGCAAAAACACAAACAATCTGAAATAATAAGAATACTGCATGAGTATTTCTCGTTTTCAGTTTAAATGACGTGAAATTAAACAGTGATGTAACGGGGTGAAAACTAGCTATAACATAACATAACATAACATAATTTTATTCAGCATTAAACAACAATACAATATTATATAGCCTACATATAAATATGAAAATACAAAAGTTTTAAATCCACTATAAATATAATAGAGAGAAGTCGTGTCACTATCACGTATAAACTTATCAAAGTATCTAGCCTGACTATGTCCAAGTATAAGAGCCATTGTTGGTTAAACACAGAAACATAGATCTACCCATGACAGAAAACACATAAATGTAAGGTCCATAAGTATACACAGAATTAATTAAAACCCTACATAGATCACAAACTCTTTTGCCTTCTATAAAACGTCTAATACTTTCAATTTAAAATATTTTCAGAAGTCAATTGTTTTATTCTTAAATGGTGCGAGTAAATTACTCATTTTTTGATTGGTTCTTATTTTTGATTAGGCGTGTTTTAAATCATTAAAAAAACACATTTTATTGGATATTGTAACTTATCCAAATCAGAAATGTGCCAATTTTCCTATTACTATTCTAACACTACCTCCTCAATCTTTCATATACACAAAGAAGAGATTGACACTAATCACATTACAGATCGAGATCGCTTTCAGTCAGTTTAAAATCTTGTTTTTTTCCTCTTTGAAGTCCTTTTTTTAAAGAAACGTGAATTAAAAAAAAAAGTTGTAATTTGAACAAGAGGCCCAAGAGGGCCTGTAGACGCTCGAGTTGTAAAATCAATAATGCATTAGATATTTTGTAACGATGTTATTTGTCACTTTATTAAAACAAAAGGCCCAAGTGGCCTGCAGACGCTCTACTGGTATGATGTGATTCAAAAACATAAACATGATAGAGGCCAACCCAAGAAACATGTTTCCTATATATAACTCTATGTAAACTTTGGGTTATCGTGGCCGCCATTTTGAATAATTTTGATTATTTGACGATAATGCAAACACAAACTTGATAGAGGCTAACCCAAGGAACATGTATATGATATTTCACAAGAATGGAATAAGTGGTTTAGGCGATGTCGTTTGAAATTTCCTTAAATTTGACCTAGTTTTAGCCATGGCGGCCATCTTGGATGACTGGCGGCCGCGAAAAACACAAATCTGAGAGGGACTATCCCAAATATCATAGTGATTAAGTTTCATCAAAAATCCTTCAAGCGGTTTCAGAGAAGATGTCATTTTTAACCTTTTCCTATATAACCCTATGTAAACTTTGAGTCGCCGTGGCGGCCATTTTGATTATTCGACGATAACGAAAAACACAAACTTGATAGAGGCCAACCCAAGGAACATGTATATGATATTTCAGTAGAATGAAGTAAGTGGTTTCGGAGGAGATGTCGTTTGAAATTTCCTTAAATTTGACCTAGTTTTAGCCATGGCGGCCATCTTGGATGACTGGGGCCAGTAGGGCTAAAAATGAGAAATAAATTTGTGGATTGTTTTGACATGCATGGCATTTCACACTCCTGTTTTGTATACATTTCGGGTATAGTTCGAACGCGCCATGTGACCTAACATGTACCAGGGCCTATGTACAAAGTGATCTACTTTCATATCATTCGCAACATCTCGTACACACAACATCTCGTACACTACTTCGTAGCATATCCTGAAGAATGACGGGATTGGCCGATCTTTTACGACTGCTTTCATAGTCGCCTAATCTAGAGCCGGATTCAGGTTCTTTGAATAGATGGTGCGTAACTTTTGAAATCCACAATTGACGAGCAAAAACAAGCGATCTATCTGAACCCACTAAACATTGTTTTGTTTTTTGACGGGTCTCTTTTTTTTTGTAAGCTGACAACCTATTGGGACCACTCTTAGTCCGTCGTCGTTAAAATTAGGTCAGCGTGACATCCAATATGGTCGCTATTACTATAAAAGGTCGAAACCTTACACAAATCTTCTCCTCAATAACCACTGAACATATATCAACACTTCTTTTTTATCAATGAAGGCCAGTCCATACTAAGGCTTATACTATTACCATAGTATAGGAGGATAGAGAGAAGAAAGGCGTTATAGTATATGTATATAGTAAAGGGCCTTTATTTAACACCTCTTCTTCTCTCTATATTTCTATACTATCATAATGCAAGCCTGTTGGCAAACCAAAAGATCATAAAGTTTGTTCAAATGAAGTATATGCGAATGTAAGGAAACCGAGTTTGAAACCATTTTTCAGTGCAAATAACTTCAACTAACATTTATAACTTTTCAGATTTTAGGGGATTTATACTTGTGTTGTTTAGCTAGTGACAGAAAGATCGGGACTTTATTTTTCATTTTTTTTTAGTTTATTCAACAAAATGTACAGAAACTTTGTAGGCCTGCATACAGGTCTAAGCCCATTCTAAAAATCATACACAGATCTAATAACTAACAGATAGGAAACTTCTCTGATAACAAATAGATTCAAGAGATTTAAAACTTCCGATCAAACCAGCGTGGTCGCTAAATATCACGTGGTTACCCTTCCAAGTTCTTATTATTTGCTCAAAATGTTTAGTGTTGAAAATACCATATTGGAACGAGAAACAAACTTCAGTTTCCCTTCTCTGTATTACCTGTTCAAAGTTTCCAATCTCTTCGTTATTTAGGTCTGAACATTATACATACGGAAAAGGCGGATCGAGGTTTCGTGATTAGGTGGCATGTAACTTTTGAAAAATATTGATTGACGAGCAAAAGCAATGATCTTAGCCCGATGATTTTTTTTACGAGGTCATGAAACTTTTTTTTTATGCGGGTTTTGGTCTTCTTGTATATCTGGTTTTGTTTGGAATGCATGTATATGATGTTAACGGGTTCTGAGATGTTATGGGTCGTTCGATCTCCAACCTTGTATCCTCATCTGGAAATGAGCATCATGAAAGTACATCTAAAATATAAAGTAGTTGTATTTTATGTTTATACATATAATGGAGACCCGTGGGCGAGTCTAGGGTTTCAGATAGTTAGGCTAAAAAACAATAGGTGTGTTTCCTATTGCATGCTCTAAAAAAATAGGGTAGGTCGGTAGGCATTGCCTTTTTTTTTTGCTTTTTTTATTCTTTTTTTTTGTTGCGAGATATTGTGAGATTCTACATGTATTTATCTCATGAACCCCATACAAGTTGATGATACAACTGAAAGTTTCTATGTGATGTCAGTTTACCTCGATATATTATGATAAATCATTGTTCAGAACATTTTTTATTTTTTTATTTTTTTTTATTTTTATAAAAAGTTTTAGGGTCGGCACCTTAAAAAAAGGGTTGGTCGTGCCACCGGAAACACAGGTTGTTATTTTTTGGGCCTAATGTATACCTTATAGTTGTAAGGGCACACAATGAGATCGGAAATCATGATTTAAAAATAGAGGATGAGGTTGGGATAAAAACAATAACACGATGGGGGTCAGCATCTTTTTAAGCACTTGGTAGCCTTCCCCCACCCCACCTACCCACCCACCTAACACAAACACACACTCCAAAAAAAATAGTAAAAAAAAAGAAAAATAAGTACGGTACGGGTTTGCGGCGGATGTATGGAGATGGTGAGGTGTTCTTAATATTTTCTTTCATAATATTCGCAGGCCATGTCGAATTTTAAAAACTTACGTCAACATGACTTGGTGCACCCTAGAACCGGTTTAAACCCCCCAGTGGCCTACTTTGCTACTGACCGTTCCAAGGTGGTAGCCCTATTGTCAACCCTTTTGTGTTTGTGATGTCGGTTACTTTTATTATTACTTTTGCCTTCTTGTTTGTCTGTTTCCATGTTTGTTTCTGTGTTTTGTGGTTGACTGTCCTCCTTGAATGCTACTTTCCCAGTCCGATATTTTTATATTTCTTTGATGTAAAAAAGGAAAAGAAAAAAAGGCCGGTCTGCTGAGGTAGAGAGAGAGAGAGGGAGGCAGTTCATATAGGACAGCGGGATTTAAATCATCATTGGGTGGCATAGGAAGAGCTATTTTTTTGTTGTTATAAAGTCGAAACATTCTTATCGTGACTGAAGTTTAAATTGAGTTTCGTCAATAGAATGGGCTGCAGACACTGTTTTGCGTGGGGTGGGGGGATTCATGTTTGCGGTGTTATACCATATGCTTTTTATTTGGGGGTCTGGTGCACCGTAATCCCAAACTTCTTACATCGTACCTTCTTTTCCCCGACTTTGGATCCGCACTTTAATTTGTTAAACAGGGTTACTTCCCTTAGGTATTATGTCATAATCATCTGTAATAATAATGTTGAGAATACCCCTATAACGTGTTTGTGCCGAGTCAATATCGAATTGTTACGGGCCAGTTACACAAACGGTCGGTCCCCAATCGGTCATTTTATTTTAAATTTACTCGCTGTTTTGATCGGTTGTCATGCGTGATTTTATTTCTGGTTTTCTGTGTAAACGGCCATCGGTGATGGACAAGTGTTCAATCGGTTAAACAAACATTTCATGGGTTGCTGGTAGGTGACCGAAACCAACTCAAACGGGGTTGGATCGGTGATAAGGATGTTTTCATCGATAAAAATGCTGAAATATTATCAGTTTTTGTCGTTTGTAAATCGGAGCTAAATCGGGCGTAACGCTGATTAATCGGTGTTTGATAGCTAGTCATCAGTGGTTAAACACTTTCCGTCAGATATGGCCGGTGATTCATATTTGGTTATCTTTGTCCGATCGGCGATATCGGTGATTAAGAGCTTGCATATCTCGTGATATAGGTTGCTGTCGGTTCTTTTATTAAAACAATATGTTTAAGTGATGAGAACCGATGATTTTTTTGCAGTTGACCGAATAACATCATGGAGGATGGCAGAGCCATCCAGCAATTTGGTGTCATGTTGCAGCAGCAGGCAATTCTCAATGTCAGGCAGGCCATTCAGCTCGTTCAGCAGCCCATAGCTGATCATAGACGCCGCAGAAGGAGACGAAGGAGATGGTGGACCAGGCCCTGGTTAACCCAGGAGAGAAGGCTTCAGTTTGGACAGTATAGCACCATTCTTGCAGAGTTGAGGGAGGGGAACACCAGCTCCTTCAAGAACTATATGAGGATGACCCCGGATATGTTCGACGAGCTTCTGCAACGCCTCGCGCCCAGACTTCAGAAGTCAGACACCAACTGGAGAAAAGCCCTAGATCCCGGATTGAAGCTGGCGGTAACACTCAGGCACCTAGCAGCAGGAGATTCCTACCCTTCCCTCTCCTATGATTTTAGGGTGGCTAGGAGTTAGCACGAGTGATTTAATTACTCGCATCTGAACGACTAACTGTATTTTATTCACCGATAAAACACAGGTACTTATTTCCTATTTCTTAAATAACAATCTTTAATTGCTTTCTATCATGTATATTGAATTGAGGTTTTCGCAGCTTTTAATGCAAACTTAGAGCAAACATTGTTAGGCTAGTAAATAAATGTAACTATCAACAGGATTAAGAATGATTAAAAGACACGCTACTTTAAAAATTCTTTAGTGATAATAGCAATGAACAATCAAATGAACGTACTATGTGGTTTGATTAGCGGTTTTTAGATGAAGAGATATTAAATTAATAACGATATGAACTTTTGGAGAAAAATTTCAAAACATCTTACAACTAACAAAATGCTTATACTGCAGCATCAAAAACTCAAAAATTATCAATTTCTATTTTATAAAATATACTTTTTTTAATAGTCATATTTAAAATGGTTTTATTTACATAACCAATGTAAAACATACATTTTGTATGTATATAATAAGTTTGTAGTAATGATTTAAACACGAGCCTGGCGTTTAGAGGTTAAAGCAATTTCCAACTGCAGGGTCCATAGTCTAAATATACACATTTTGGTACCCTTATTTACAAAATAATAAAGTTTTTTTTTTTTTTAAATCATATTTAGAATGAGTCATTTTACATAACCAATGTGAAAAATACAATTATAATTTGATAATTAGTTGGTAATAATGGTTTAAAGACGTCCGTCATCCGTCCATCGTTAAGCTGGGCTTAGGATGCACCCTTGTTTAACACCAAATTAGTTTCCACAATCTAAATATAATGTTTTGATTACAAAAAATAATTTTACATTTAACACCTCCTACCCGAGACCGGCAAGTCCCGGCAAATTAACCGTCTATTACCGGTCGCCGATTATACCTGCCCAAGGGCCGCTACTCTTAGGATTCAAATTCGACATGTGACCGATTCAAAAATGGTATTGATTCGCAAAATTTCTAAAGTAGTTACACTCTACACGGGTGCAGGTAAACGCTCGATACGACAGACATATCGCAACGTTAAGGGTAAAGATGAAACTGCCATCGTCGCAGAACAGGTTTTGACTGGTGACATCGACTCGACATTGCCAACCATTCCTGTCAATCCCTATGCCTCTTCATCTACAAACCGCTAATCACACCACATAGTACGTTCATTTGATTGTTCATTGCTATTATCACTAAAGAGTTTTTAAAGTAGTGTGTCTTTTAATCATTCTTAATCCTGTTGATAATTACATTTATTTACTAGCCTAACCATGTTTGCTCTATGTTTGCATAAAAAGCTGCGAAAACCTCAATTCAATATACATTATAGAAAGCAATTAAAGATTATTATTTAAGAAATAATAACTAAGTACCTGTGTTTTGTCGGTGAATAAAATACAGTTAGTCGTTCGGATGCGAGTAATTAAATCACTCGTGCTAACGCACTCGTGATTTAATTACTACGCATCCGAACTGCTAACTGTATTTTATACACCGATAAAATACAGGTACATATTTATTATTTCGATTCTAACACAACGTTTACGCTATTGTTGGGGCACTGTATATTATCTCGGAGGTCAAGGTAATCAGGCTGCTATGTTTACAGGCTGTTCCATTGGGCACCCTCGTATGCAAAGCTCTGCGTTTCAATACACTACTAGTCACGTGACAAACAATTAAGTCATTGCTTACGTCATATAGCTTGCGCTGTATGACGTCAAACGTTCTCAGCTTGTTCAAGATGCTTATTAATGTTATATGTATTGATGCATATGATGGGTTTATATCGGTAGTCTAGTTATTATAGATCAAACAAATTCCAATCGAAATTATTATTTCATTAACCCATAGGTCCTATGTTACACATTTACAGAAAAAAAGTCCGGAAAATTTGCATCCGTGCATTTTGAAATGTTTGATCTTAAATTCATCAATTTTAATACAAAAATGCAATGACCCCATGAGCACACCGTAGAAGATTTTCTTCACGTGACTCTCTATGACGTAACGACGTCAACAATGTCAGGAACCAGGGCCCTGTTTTATTAAACATCTAACGATAAGTCTCATATTTTTAAATCTTTCTTTTTTTTCCACCTAAGCTTTCAATGTAGACACTTATGTGTGCATGCAGTGCAAAAATATCACATGTATAAGAAAATGAAAAGAAATCACGTTTTTTTGAAAAGTGTAATTTATAGTGAATCATTTAAGAAATTGATTTACGATCAAAACGGTCGTAAGTTTTCATAAAACGGGGTCAGATGCACACACGATCTCGTATCTAAGTCTATGGTATAGGATAACAGCCGACAATATGAGCTCGTTTATAATTAATAAGACTGTCAAGAACATTGTTCTTTGTACTGTTTAGTTATTACTATTCTTCATCTTCATGTATGTATATATGTAAAATTAACTGCCCAGAGCCACCTTGTCAGCGCAATAGTGTTTATTTGTTCTTTACACGATCAACAGGGCACACGTCCTATACATATACTTTACTTTCTCATAACTTTGAAATTATTTCTATTATCTAGTCATTCAAACAAAAACAATATCGCTATACAAAACGCACGACATTACATTTCACGCTTCCACGCTAATTGTTAAGTAACACCTTCTATTGTTATGACGTAATCGAATTAAACCTGGACACAAACTCCTCCTCCGCCAACATTTACTTTACTACTAACGGTTCATTCGAGGAAGAATACACGTCACACTGCACCACTAGCCCCTGGAGAGGGTAAGTTTAAAACATCTTTATTAACATACATATATATACATTGTGAATATGTCCTAATTTCACCAAATGGTCTATAAACCAAAAGTGACAGAGTTCAAACCCGAAACCGGATCGCCGCGGTAGAAAGCGCAGCGTCAGATCTGGACCAAAGACGGCCATGGCAAATCTTACAGAAATTAGCTGTCAGATTGGATTATTACCGGAAACCAGTACTCTTTCATCTTACACTCGTGAATAGCTCAATAGGTTAAACAGTGATCCTCTGCCAATTGTAGCTCATGTCAGTAACTAGACACAACTAGACACAGCTATTGAAATAAATCAGACTTTCAACAAATAAGTTCAAATTAGGCATAAGCAAATAAAGCATGCAGCTGCTATAAATAGGCCTTGAGCCAGTACCCAACATTTTCGATATTGTTACCAACTCAAGGGACACATTCTACCATCACTTTTTGAAAAGAGCAATGTATATAGATTACATTTTTCCATGATAGCAATCTGGAACAGGTAGCTTATATAAAAAAATCGAACATAAATAGGTTATAATTGTAGCGCTTTCATATAAGTTTTTGATGTTCATTTTTGAATGTCATGCTTGTGTGAATAATTATTGATGTAATTTATAAAGATGCACTTAAGTTTAAAATTCATTGAGTTACATAAAGCGTAATTAAGCTCTTTTTTAGCACTGAATTCAGTTTAAAATCTCTATTTTGCTTCAAATTAGAAGTCAATTTACCCCACCCACTATTGACACATTTTTATGCATTTGGTTTAGTTAATAATTTTTACAATATATGTGCAAACTTGTAAGAATCAGTAGTTTACAATCTTTCTACATGATTTAAATAATATTATCATATGAATAAGGGATTGTTATGATATATTGATGAAATTAAGTACTAAGCAATGTTCATGGCATTGCACATATGTGTTCAGTAAGCCTGATAAGTTGAGACACATGCCAAACTGGAAGTATAAGCCTTCCTCAAAGTAACTGCAACATAAATATTATTAACATGTTCTGATACATACATATATTGCACAGACGACACATAGTCCAAAGGACTCTAGATAAAGGAAATGTGCGGTTTAACGTTGTCTATTTTAATACTTTTTAATTACAATGTATGCATATTTTAAGGATTTTTATACCTGAATTACCCCACCCATATACAAAACAATGAAGAATTCTGCATATGAAATGTAAAAATAGTAGTATATGCATTTGCACGAACCATTTTTGTGTTACTGAAAAAAGAATCGACGAAGATGAATTGATTTGAATTGGGGTTTTACGGCGCACCAACACAAACATGTTATATGGCGCCGACAGGAATGAACATTCGACCCGGTTCACTCTTCATTAACATCTAGATAAAAATTTGCAGAATGTGCCTAGAACTTTCTTACCTGCAGAACTGCAGAGTTGCTGCAAATTCTCTAGTAAACACTCCATTTTTCGCTTGAGCCACGATCACTGCCACCACTGAAGTAGCACCTGAAACAATACAGGTTTCATGATGAAAATAATGAACAAAAATGACAAAATTAACATGATTTCGGGGAAATTTTACCCCTATGCCTGGATATGCAGTGGTCATATTCTTGCCAGGGAACCACACGGCGTCGACGAAGAAATATCTTTAGGGTGATACCCAGATCACTGTACTAACTACTTACCATGGCAACTATTTATTAGTATTGGTGCAGTTGTTACAATATCACCTGCTTAGGATATGTATCTAAACATAGAATGAATGAATGGTGTTTTACGGCACGTACACATAAATAGGTCATATTGTGCGCAAAAACCGATGAATCATGAAGGAATGAAGTAGTAATTAAAATTAATGTAAACGTATAAATATAAAACTATCTACAAATAAGGGATTATATGGTAGCAATATAAATAAACTATGTATATATGTAAATCAACAAATGCCCGCCATCGGGCTTGTAAACAAGTTAATATATATAGGAAAATATTATATTAATTTATAAAGTCTGATTTCTTGAAGGAAATCTAAAACAAGACTAAAATATATAGTATCAAATAACTCTTTCAAAGTATTAACTGTAGTATCTTTGTCCCATAGGATCAAAGTCTACACATTCCAACAATATATGTTTGACCGTTAACGGTGCAAAACAGGGTATACATTCTGGCAACTGCTCACCTTGTAATAAATATGAATGAGTACAGCGTTTATGCCCTATCCTGACCCTGGCTAGGATAACTTCCTCTCGACGAATGGGTCTACTAGAAGGACGCCATTCTCCGAGTAACGGTTTAATGGATTGGAGTTTATTGTTCACCGACAAGTCCCAAGCGGCTTGCCAAGAGTTACGAATATATCTGTTGATACAACTTTTAAAATCAGTACAACGTAATTTGGTATTAGATATATGTAAACCTAATGCTGCCTTAGCAGCACTATCAGCTCTATCGTATCCAAACATAGGTTTTGATGTTCTCCGTACTTGATGTAGAGTATGGAATTAACCTAGGATAGTAAGCATCAACCCTACTTTTGCGCATGCAAGTGCAAGTGCAAGTTGAATTATTACCTAAAAAAGAAGGTGTATTACCAATGAAGAGAGAGAGAGAGAGGGAGAATGTGTGTGTGTGTGTGTGTGTGTGTGTGTGTGTGTGTGTGTGTGTGTGTGTTGGGGGATATATAGGCATTTAGGAACCTGCCCTACTGACGAATAGACACCTATGTTTCTTTAACATGATGAGAGAAAAAAACACTGGATCGCCTGGTTTACGTCCCCATCCGACGGACGTTAAAAGTGTCTTGCCCAAAAACATACCGAAAAAATCCACTGGCTCCGGTGAGGCTTGAACCAGGGTCCTCTGAATTTAAAGTCCCCCGTGCTATCCACTGCATCAACAGGCTGTATTCGCTCAAGCAGGATGACTGCATTAAAATACAACTAAAATGTTAATCCGTCATAAAGGTTATATCCAAGAATCTGGGTTCACAACGGTCTCTCTTATCTAGCAAGTTAGCATCAAGTTCATGTATGTCGAGTTGCAATATGCCTGCAAGCCTTATATATGACCAGCTGCTCATTGCTGTTTTGATAAACTTGGCAATTAATGCCTTGGGATAAAACAGGACAATTAAGAATACTCAGTACATATTATCTGATTTAAATAATATAACTTAATGTGACAATATAACATACATATAAGATATAAAAAAAATTAAACGCTTCCAGATAAGAATCGGTAACCAGTGTATAGAGATAGATTACATTTAATGATCACGGTTAGTTTACTGATGTTTACTCTAAAAGCTATATCCGACATACAGGTGCTACTGGCAGTTAAAGTAGCTATCCCGCCAACAACAGCCAAATTTTACCACATATGTACATCGTTTCTTAACCCAATGACCACGAGGTATATACATAACTTGCATCGTTTGAGAATCAGAACTCTATAGATACAATATAAAAAGCTTTAACCAGCCAGACAAAAAAAAACAAAAATGGATAATTCATTTTACACTTATTCAATTACGGATACAATGTATTACAAAAAGCCATGAATAAACATATACTTTTAAGCGACACGTATGCATTATTATATGAGATGAACACCTGGATAAAGTTTTGATAAACTGTTTTTGTAGTGTAATTTTGTCGTAATTCTGCGGGTTATTTTAAAATTTGTATAACAAACACCTAAAAATCAACAGTTAAACCGTAAAATGCTTTTCCTTTTCTTTCTGTTTTTTTTTGCAATTTGTCGAAAATGCAGTGGTCTACTTTGTGATTTTAGTTCGTGGATTTATTCAATATGCGATTTATAAACATTGTTAAGTCTTCATAATGGAATACCTTATCAAAAGTTACATTCTCTATATATTTCAGTTCGCTTAAACCTTTTGAAATGATTTTATGAAAAGTGTACAACTTCAAGCCATAAACAAGAGACCCACTCGCCTTGTTTCAAAGTGCTCTCATGTTTTAAGAAACAACAACAATTTCTTTATATAAATCTGTAAAACTGTGACCCCCGTAGTGGCCATATTTGACTCCATTGCCGCTATTTGAACAAACTAGGTAGAGGATCATAAGCTTATGGTACATGCGAACTATTATTTTTTGCGTTTGAAGTATCGGCGAAGCTGTTTGAATATGTTTTTCTACATAATTCAATGGTATAGTGTGACCCCCGGGACATTGCCAAATTTGATTCCAGGCTTGATTCAAGGGACACCATTTAACATATTTTGGTACAGGACAATAATAGCTTATTACACCTCTAGCTCCTGTAGTTTCAGAGAAGATGTTTATAGACGTTCCTACATAATTCTATGTAAATATGTGACCCCGCGACCTGGCGAAATTTGACCATAAGATCACCATTTGAACAAAATAAATTTGTAGAGATCGATACTCTTATGCTACATGCATCGTATTAGACCTCTAGCTCTTGTAGTATCAGAAAAAGATTTTTTTTATGGATTTTCCTATATAACTCTTTGTAAAACTTTAACCCCCGAACCGGGCCATAGTTGGATACGAGTCACGATTTGAACAAAAGTGGTAGAGAACCATAAGCTTGTACAATATTCAAAATAGTAGACCTCTGGTTCTTGTGTGTTTAAAGAAGAGATTTTAAAGATGTTTCTATATGACTCTATGTAAATATATGACCCCTGGGGCGGAGCCAGATATGACCCCAGCGTCAACATTTTAACAAACTTGCTAGTGGACCATAAGCTTATGCTTCATGCATAATATGGGACCTCTAGCTCTTACAGTTTTAGAGAAACTTATTTATTTTTAAAGATTTCCTATATAACTGTATGAAAAAATGTTACCCCCGGGGCTGGGCCATATTTGACCCTGGGGTCACCATTTTATAAATACTTGGTAGAGGACCCTAAATGTATAATACACGCAAACTATTAGACCTGTAGCTCTGTAGTTTCAGCGAAAACGATTTTTTAAAGAAACGAGAGTTTTGCTTAAAAGGGGGAGATAACTCTAATAACAGGAATCAGCTACCCTGTTTACACTGCTATCATGGATTTTTTGTTTCTCTACAAAGTACTTAATAACATGGTACCAGTAAGAATTTGTCCCTTGAGATGGTAACAAAAAAGTGTATGGCTCACGGTCTAAAATGCAAAGAGCATTTAAAACGACACATTTACCAGAACTTAATAATATAATATATAAACACAAACATTTATGGTATAATGACCGCTATAAACTGGCAACGGTGAGGACCGTTTTATTTACAAACTTCATGAACACACACGATCGGATAATACATCCATAAATAGTCCAGAATTGGTTCGTGTCCTTAACTATTGACACAATGAGTAATATACAGGACGAATATGTTGTCGCGTAACGGTAGCTTCAAACGACACATACTGCTGGTATGTGAAACCGTGTAGAGTTTTTTGTTCACCGTGTTGACTTTGTAAGATGGTGGACAACCGGAAACACGAGAGGAAGGTACTTTATTATTTAGACGATATCTTCTTTAATTTAGGTTTTTACACCAGTTCAGTGTACGTGGCATGCGCCCAAATAGTCCGGTATTAAAAATTGACTCCTGTCCGAGCACTGCCTAGCGACAGATGTAAGTAATCGATGTCCAAACACTGAACACGTTTGTGTAAACAAAAAATGAAGCGGCTAACAACATTATTTCTGTGTATTTGTGCCGTTTTGATAAAAATCAACGAATATTCTCCCACAGTTTGCAAGTTAGGCCCATGTGCCCCATTGACGCTATATTATTAAGGATATTTGATTTTGAAAAAAATGCACTGATCAAAATGTAATACGCGTATTAACTGAGTAGACCCATGACTGTTTCAAGAAAATGTTACCATGTACCAGCTATTCAGACCGCGTCTTATTTGTCCGAGCTAGCAACATTAATAGGCAACCTTATGGAGATTTCGGATGTTCCATGCCGGAGGGTCTAAACATCGTATACTTTATCAGTACTACAACGTGTTTTCATTAGACAATTAAATACCGAATAATTTGGAAGCCCCCGAAAATTGTGATATTACTCGAGTAGTACATAAACTGAGGTTACTGGCGCAGTTTCCCCCTCGGGGTCCCCTACATGAAAAGCTGGAACATTTGCGTGTTTTGGCAAGGCCAACAAGCTTAAATCACCAGAAAAACAGTTTTTCCTCGGGGTTCCCTACATGAAAAATGGCAAAATTGCGTGTTTTAGCATGAAAAACAAGCTGAAAAAACTCATAAATAATTGATAATATAACTTGCTAGTTTTGGGAGAGCACAACTATTTTATTTTTCTACTTTGGTGTTAATCTACTTGCGGCGAAGTTTTCAAATCGCACGACAACACAGCCATACAAGAGAGGCCCGTATATGATAACCATCGACAAACAACACAAAATAGAAAAAAAGCCATACGATAGAGGTCAGTATACAACAACCATCGATAAGCAACACAAAATAGCAACTACAACCATAACAAGGGAGGCCAGTATACGATAACGATCGACACGCAACACAACATAGCAAATACAGCCATACAAGAGCGGCTAGTATACGATAACCATCGACAAGTGACATAAAATATAAAATACAGCCATACAAGAGAGACCAGCATACGATAACCATTGACAATAAACAGAAAATAGCAAATACAGCCATACGAGGGACTGTATAGGTCAGTATTTGATAACCATCGAGAAGCAACACGAATTAGCAAATGCAGCCATACAGGAGAGGCCAGTATACGATAACCATCGACAAGTAACACAAAATAGCAAATAAAGCCAAACAAGAGAAGTCCGTATTCGATAACTATCGACACGGACCACAACATAGCAAATAAGTCATACAAGAGAGGCCAGTATACGATAACCATCGACACGCAACACAACATACCAAATACAGCCATACAAGAGAGGCCAGTGTACGATAAACATCGACAAGTAACACAACATACAAACACAGCCATGCAAGAGAGGCCTGTATAAGATAACCATCGACAAGCGACACAACATAGCAAATACAGCCATACAAGAGAGGTAAGTTTTCGTTAACTATCGACAAGCATCACAACATAGCAAATACAGCCATACAAGAGAAGCCAGCATACGATACCAAAAACAATTAACACAAAGTAGCAAACACAGCCATAGAAGAGAGGCCAGTATAAGATAACCACCGAAAAGCAACACAACGTAGCAAACACAGCCATACAAGAGAGACCAGTATAAAATAACCACCGACAAGCAACATAGCATAGAAAATACAGCATACAATAGGGGGTAGCATCGACAAGCAACCCAACATAGCAAAGACAGCCATACAGGAGAGGCCAGTATACCATAACCACCGACAAGCGACACAACATAGCAAATACAGCAATAGCAGAGAGGTAAGTATTCGATAACTATCAACATGCAACACAAAATAGAAAATACAGCCATATGCGAGAGGCCAGCATACGATAACAATCTAGAAGCGACACAATAGCAAATACATCCACACAAGAGAGACCAGTATACGATACCCATCGACAATAAACAGAAAATAGCATAAACAGCCATACAAGAGAGGCCAGTATAGAATAACCATCGACACGCAACACAACATAGCAAATACAGCCACACGAGAGAGGTCAGTAAACAATAACCATCGACAAGCAACACAACATGGCAAACAGTCATACTAGACAGGCCAGTATATAGGAGAGCGCAATTTTATTTTAATTCTACTTTCGGCGATTTTACTTTCGATGAAATTTCCCAATCACACAACCCAAAACGGCATAAAATCCGCGTTTTCTAGCAGGAGTATTTCTACATTTTGCAATATTGAACGGTAAGCGGGAGACAATTTGACAAGCTATTTTCATCCGTCATTACAACAAACATACAGCAAGAATAATGCTACAAGCACCAAGAATAATCTTACTATACTACATATGAGTGAAATGAGAAAAATACGAGCAGCATCAGGGAAAAGATGGGAGAAGGATATCAAAGAATTGCAAGACAAATTGAAAATCCTAGTAGATCAAAAAGGTAGGACACGGAGAGCAAAAATAGCAGCAGGGATGAGATGGGGGAGAAATGTCAATGAAATACAAAAACAATTACAGGGATTAGATGGAATATTGAAAATCAAGAAAGACCAAGAAGAAGACCAAAATGACATCGACGATATACAAGAAATGTCAGATGATAGTACAGATCAAAATGACACAGGAGATAGTACAGAAGATATTCTGATGAATTACGAAATAGATTTGAGGATCTTTGGACAAAAGTAAAACATGGTATGCAGAAAAGGGAAGATCTGTATGAAATCGCAAACAAATCTATACAGTTGAAAAAACTTGGATCTGCAACTGAAAATGACAAACATGAAATACTCGATTGGTTGAACAAAGTTTTTGTCACAAATCAATACAGATATAATCTCATACAAGAAAGCCTGATGTTGATGTTATTTGGACAGAATGTTGAGATTTCGATTCAGATGATTGGGGAATTTTCACCGAAAGAGGACTTGCTAAACTTCAGGTGTATCTCTACATTGTTTTCCGGTATAGATATATCAAAATGGGGTTGTGGTAATGTTTGTGGAGCCATATGTTGAAATGTCACCCAGTCAGAGATATCGAAATATCAGTGATGCTGAAATAGCATCAAATCAAGAATACTGAGACATCACAGAATCAAGAATACTGAGATATCACAGAATCAAGAATACTGAAATAGCAGCAAATCGGGGTATTGAGATAGCATTGAATCAGAGATATTGAGATATCGTCAAATCAAGAATACTGAAATAGCATCAAATCAAGAATACTGAACATGCAGCAAACCAGAGATATTGGTTTAAACATATTTTATTTCAAAGATAACGCATTATACAATTGTTACATACAATAGGTAAATGGATTGGAACGAAAGCAAAACGCTTATAGAGATCCTCTCCAATGGGACAATGATTAACATTCATATCAATTTACATAGCGGATAACTTAACTATGTTTTCAATGCAACAAAAAGTTATAGATGATTATATATATCGAAAAAAAAGAAGAAGACATTTTTGAATGATCTTATTAAAAAATATGCTACAGAAAGAGAGATTAATTTGTGAGTCAATTCTATATAGGTAAAAAAGATGGTTGGGACAATTGGACACACTGGAGACTACCCCTCATGTTGCGAGGATCGACTGGGCCACACATCGAGTTTGACAATGAATCCAGTCTCACTAAAATACTCCCTAAATGTAAATTAGAATCGTTTGCTTGCTAAGATATACTTATGGACAGCTTCAACGATTGATGCATTTATTTCGTAAGACAGCGTTGGTAATCCAAATAGTATACTGTTTAGCGATACTGTACATAGCGGTGAAATTGAGTTTAACAGATCAGCGCGTATATGGTTGTAAACGGGGCAAAATAAGAAGAAGTGTGATTGTTTTCTATACTTCCACACGTGCATAATGGCGAGTCAACTATGTTTTTGAGAAACAGATGATGGTTTAGAGAACTACACTTAGTACGTAGGCGAGCATGGATACTTTGTTCGCGTCTGTTTCCTAGATAGTAATATTTAGGAATTTGGACAACATCCTGGTTTAAATGGTGCTTGAAAGAAACAACTGAAACTGCATTGCGTGTGTTCATAGGCAAATCATTCCATTCGCGAGTGACAGAGGGAATGAATGAGTTACCGTACAGATTGGTACGAAAAGCAAGTACCTGGAAGTCGTTGGCGTTTCTTAGGCTATACTTTGAGGTTGTGCTAACTAGAGGAGGGGCTAAGGCAGAGAGATAGGGTGGCGTTAAGTTATGGACCATTTTATAAAATTGCACAAGTTTGTGTTTAGATCTACGGGTCTGGAGTGATTCCCAACCTGCTTCAGTATAGAGAGCCTGTAGAGATATTAATTAAGTAGTTCCGGTTACTATACGTGCCGCTTCATTTTGTATTCTGTCAAGTTCAAGTTTATCTAAATTGGTGCAGTTATCCCAGAGGACATCTGCATACTCTAAGAGTGGTCTAATAAACGAAAGGTATACAACTTCCAAAGATTTCCTACTAAGGCGATGTTTAAGTCTTCTCATTATGTTTATTCTAGAAGAGGCTTTTTTCTTAGTATAATATATATGCGAGTGCCAACTACAGTCGTTTGAAAGATAGACACCCAGGTGTTTGTGGGTTTGAACTTCAGTAATATGTTGATTTAACATTATTAGAGGAGGGTGAAAAGGTTTGTTTCGTTTCCGCGATATGAGCAGGGATTCCGTCTTTGAGGGATTGAACGTAACAAGCCATGTGCTTGCCCATTCTGTAAGTTTTGCAATATCGCCATTTAAAGTAGCAGCAGTGTTATCAATTTCGTTATTATTTTCAATGATCATATACAAGCTTGTATCATCTGCAAAAAGCCTAATGTTGGAGTTTATCTCAGAAACGATGTCATTTATGAAAACAAGAAAAAGTAAAGGACCTATAATCGAGCCTTGAGGGACACCAGCATATATAGTATTCCAGCTGGATTTCGTTCCTAGAATGACAACGCGTTGACGCCTGTTACTCAGGTAATCAGCAAGCACCTTAAGAAGGTCATCGGATATGCCAGCCGCCTTTAGTTTTAGAAGAAGCGCCTTGTGCCAAACACGGTCGAATGCTTTACTTATGTCAAAAAAAATAACACGAATTTCTTTGCCATCATCTTACGCTCGACAAAAAGAATTATACAGAAACGTAAGTTGGTTAATAGTGGAGTAACCTGGCATAAAGCCTGATTGGAAAGCAGATATAAAATTATTATCACGAAGGAAGTTAAATATGTATTTGAAAAGTAGCCTTTCAAATACCTTATCGATTGCACTTAGGAGAGATATAGGTCTGTAGTTATTTACTTGTGACGGGTCACCCTTTTTGAAAACAGCACACACAAATGCTTCTTTCCATGTAGAAGGAACCTGGCCAATGGTTAAGCATTTGTTAAAAAGGTCACACAGAGGTTGGGAAATTTCTTGGGCTATTTCGCGAAGAACGCGATTGTTTATTTCATCAGGGCCAGCGGCTTTTCCCGTGGGAAGTATTTTCAGTACTTCGTGAACTTCAAGTGGTGTAAAGGAAGGCAAATGGAGACTAATGTTATTTACATACGGGTAGATAGTTGGAAGAACAATGTTTTCGTCATTCAATAGCGTTTGACTTTGGAAATAGTTGTTTAGTAAGATGGCCTTTTCAAAAGCATCTGTGATAATTTTACCATCATCATTCAGAGATGGTATCGATTGTTTAAAGTTTGGTTTGATAAATGTTTTTAGAGGTTTCCACCAGTCTTTAGAAGAAATTGATCCAGACGTTACATTTTCTGAGAGAGTGTGATAATAAGACTGTTTAGACTTGCGGATTAGGGCTACTGTTTCATTTCGAATTCGTTTAAATTTTTCCCAATTAACTATAGAGTTAATGCGTTTGGCTTTTTTGTAAGCGCGTTTCCTTGAACGTATTTGTCGTTTAATAGTATTATTAATCCATGGTGGCTCATACGGCCTTATTTTGATATTTCTGTTCGGAATACACGAGTCACTTGATTCCAGGATTTTATCAGATACCTGTTTTGCATAAATGTTAATGTCCTCATTTGCTAATGCTCTCCAGTCTAGTGAACCAATCATTTCCCGTAGCTGATCGTAGTCCCCCTGATCATAAAGTCGAACACGTCGAGTATACGATTTAAATTTCTGTTTACTAAACTTAAAAATACCATAGATAGGACAGTGATACCGTTGATCTTGATTAAGAAATGGTTCAGCTACACCACTAGTTTGCAAAATATCGTTATCAGAAATTAATAATATATCTATAAGGGAGGATGAATTTTCAGTGAAATGTGTTGGTTCATTAATTGTTTGGTTGAAACTGAATTGTTGGCAAAGCGATTCAAATTTACGCGAACTAGTTTGGGAGTACATATTATAATTAAGGTCACCGGTAATGATTATATTTGTTATGCCTGTATCGACGGCAAGATTTATTGAGTCTTGTATCGTATTGCTGTAAATCGCATCAGAGTTAGGTGGTCTATAGAATACGCCTAAGAGTATACGTTTGTTATTAAGTGTTATCTCAATCCATATACACTCTAAGCGGTTTAGTTCCAAATCTTTTCTACGAATAAATTGCAAAGATTCTTTGATATAAACTAATACTCCGCCATGGCTATCCCCGATCCGATCCCTGCGTTCGGGTGTGTGAAAAGACGGAAATATAAGTTCCTCTGTATCAATCGACTCATTTAGCCGGGTTTCAGAAAATGTTAAAATATCAACACGAACAATTTCTGTTTTTAGGATGTCTACCTTATGGAAAATACTCTGAACGTTGTAATGAACAATATATAAGTTCTGTGAAAAGTGCAACGTGTCAAAAATGGACGAAAACGAATTATCGTTAGTAGAGTTTGAGCTGGATGACGTATTTATCATGTCAGGACCTGGATTAGGATGAATGTCACCTGATAGCGTAAGAAGTATTATAGTCCAAGTGGTAAAGGTTTGAACAAATACCAAGAGTATGAACTGCCTGAGGAAACGTGCATTGCTTATGATAGTTTTGTTTATAATTACACGTTTATGGAGATGCACAACTACTGAGCATGTGCTTGTAGAATAAACATTGAACAATACTGAACATAAGGACAAACGGGAGCCATATAAAAACATAATTAAGATTAATTGTAATGAAACTGGAAACAAACAATTACATCGGTAAGTAGGCATGATGGTGATATACTTTTCTTTACCTATGTTATTGAATTTGCCGATAAGAGAAATCTCACTATCACCAGCACACCCACAAACCGAGCATAAAATAACGAACAGCGTCGGAACACCCAATAGTGCCACGCAGTACTCACCCCGCAACCCTCAGACCAAGGTCCAATATGTTCAATGACAAAAAGAAAAACAAAGCGAAGCATAATTGAAAAACAGAATAAATGGAGGTTGTTTTTTAAAGGGCAAGACGGTTATATATAAATGTAAAGTGATTCACGCGTAATACAAAGAAATACAAAAAGATCGGACAGGGAAAGTAGCATTCAAGGAGGACAGTCAACCACAAAACACAGAAACAAACACGCAAACAGACAAACAAGAAGGCAAAGGCAATATTAAATGCAAAAGACAACACAAACACAAAAGGGTTGACTATAGGGCTACCGCCTTGGAACGGTCAGTGGCAAAGTAGGCCACTGGGGGTTTAAACCGGTTCTAGGGTGCACCAAACTTCACACTTACCCTACTGTCATCCCATTAAAACAGGACAGTGTAAATAAAGAAATCCCCGCCATGATCTAATCTCTAACCAACAAGGCAACATCAATAGGCAATATAAGTAAAACACAAATATGCTCGTGTAAATATAATACAAAAAAAACAATAGCCTAGAAAGCCACAATGAAGGTACTCAATGACTTGGTAGAAGCCGTTCAGCGAGAACACGACAATGAATTTACAATGAAAGAAAAAAACTGCACATCCTATATAGTGTACCCTTCATTATGTTTTTCAATTCTTTCAGACAAAACATAAATTATTTATCATCTAACTAATTTATAACCATCCGATTTATAAATAATAACAAACAAATGTAATATGTGTGGTTATGTAGGGGTAATACACTTATATTTATTTTTTATATCAATACAATTACATTCAATCTGATGGTTTCTGCATAAATAAAGCACCACTGACTGTTGTATGGTGTGTCCGTCACCACTGACTGTGGTATGGTGTGTCCGTCACCATTGACTGTGGTATGGTGTGTCCATAACTATACAACGATAGCAAAAACAATTATGTTTTATTTCAATTGTTACAGACAAACATAAATTATTTATCATCTAACTTATTTATAATCCTCTGATTTATAAATAATAACAAACAACTGTATAGTGTGGTTATGTACGGGTAATACACTTATCGAAGAGAAAAGTTCGGGCATATCTGTTATGTAAACAAGCGATATGTATAATCTAATAAGCAAAATTACAATCCTATGTTTAATGAAACAGACTGTTTCAATTCATCACTTTCTATAACATATCAGTCTTTGGCTATATCGGTTTTCCACCGCCCATGTTTCTTTATCAATATATCCGGGAAACCCCTAGCGGCTGCACTTGTTGCGCCATCTGATCTAAATGAATGTAGCCCGAACTTAGATTTATCTAAACCAGTATGAGATATATTTTCTAGAAATATTGCTCTCGCCCTCGTATATGAAAGATGAGGACCTTTCCGTAATTTGCAAGACTGACTTTTCTTGCAAAAAGAAAGTTTTCTAAAACGAAATTCTTGTGAATCAGTGGCGAACCCTACCAGTTGTAAATACTTTTCTAGAGCCCTTACTGGGTTTGTCTTGTCGCCAGTCCGGCTAATAATTACATTATCTCCCAATTTGTATTG
Organism: Cyrtodaria siliqua; assembly: GCA_037043455.1. Taxonomy (NCBI): domain Eukaryota; kingdom Metazoa; phylum Mollusca; class Bivalvia; order Adapedonta; family Hiatellidae; genus Cyrtodaria; species Cyrtodaria siliqua. Next base: position 185,450 of record JAWPHD010001766.1, read on the forward strand.
GTCGGTTTTTGATTTTTTTTAATAGAAACTTCGACATAGTCTGAATTAAAATTGAGATCTCTACGTTTAAGAGAAATTGTTTCATTAAAGCAGAAAAACTCAATAAAGTCATGGAGACACATCTGGAGCTCAGTAAACAATTGTAATTACCGAAACGATCAACAATCAAATTCAGATCAATTACAATATGATCTTTAGGAACATGTTGTTTACCAACTGACCTTAACATTCCATCTTTCACATTCCTGACAAAAGTTAATATACATGGATCAGAATAACCTGCTAAGTTACATGCGTATGAAATACCATATACGATATGGTTGATTTTTGACTCGGATGGTCGTTCTCGTCTTTCTAAAGAAGAAAGATATAAAGCTGCATGATAATCTTTAGCAGGAATTGGCGTAAAATTACATTTATAACACCAATTACAGAAGTGTTTGAAATAAAGTCCATACGATTTTGTTGTGTTGGAATATTTCGACTGCGAAGACAACCTTTTAAGATTTTCATGCGCAGTAGCCAGTCAAAGGGACACATGGCAATCTTGGTTTTATAAAAACTAGCGGCGTCACGTTAGTTTTTCTACATACATTGCATTTGTTCAATCATTAATGTTAATTATAAGAAATGTCTTTAGCCATTTGTTTTTGCATATTATTAATTTTTGATATTATTGCACAGATAATATATTAAAACTTATATTATAAAAATAAGACGAAATAGTGAATACTTAAAATTTGATTTATTTAAATGTAACCAGGGTAAAAGTAAATTTATACTATACTGGATATGTAAATCCGAGACCCATTTCAAATACTTCAAGATTGCCGTGTGTCCCTTTAAATACGTCGGTCAAATAGACTATATATAAAACAGAAGCATGATCTGCTTAGTCAGCAAGGATTTACTTCACTTGTTAAATCGTTGATTTCACCTAAGATGAATTGTATCCGTATAATAAAAGTAAGCATTTCACAAAATAATATAGATTAAAAAATTGTAATTGCATTCCGCAGTCGACAATCATTGCATACCGCAAATTACAATCAATTGCTTTCGCAAATGAAAAACACTGAAGTCCGCAGTCGAAAATCATTGCATTCCGCAATTAACAAACGTTGCATTATGCAGATAGTCAAGAATTTCCGCAATTAAAATAAAATTCAAAATAAATAATTCATCGCTTGCCGCAATTAACAATCGCTGTAGTCCACATTCAACAATCACTGCATTCCGCAATCAATAATCACTGTATTCCGCAGTAATCACTGCATTCCGCAGTCAACGACAAACAATGCCTTCCGCAGTTAACGATCACTGCATTCCGCAGTCAACGACAAACCCTGCCTTTCGCAGTTAACGATCACGTTTTCCGCAGTCAACAATCATTGCATTCCGCAGTTAACGATCACTGCATTCCAAAGTCAACAATCACTGCATTCTGCAGTTAACGATCACTGCATTCCGCAATCAATAATTACTGAATTGTGCATTCCACAGTCAGTGCATTTCGCAATTCTGCAATATCTATATATTTTTTTGACCAAGTGTCACAGTTCTCAACAATACAATATACTAGTAGTTTTTATTCAAATCAAAATGAATAAAATATTTGCCATCCGCAATAACGATCATGAATGTATGAACAGCATGCATACGTTTGTGTAAATCTTACTGATTTCCTGACGAGCTATTAATGTTTATCAATACGAATAGCAGAACCTTGCTGTGAAATGTTCGCTGTTGCTCATAAACCGATGTGTGGTAAAAATATCTTTCCCTTTTTTAAATTCAAGAATATCAGACAGTCACATAGTCTTGTTTAACACAATCTTTCTTAAACAAAAATGGCCAGAAGGCAGTGCTGGGTCACCTAGGAACAATAATTATACCACTTGCATTACAATGCAATATATGGGCAACCGTTCGTGAAAACAAGCGTGTTGGAGGTACCAGCCAATTATTGGAGTTACTCCAAGACTGTATAAAGGCATCAACAGCCTCCGTTTCATAACAAATTTTAAATTATAACGCTTGACCTTTCTGTTTTGCAATGAAGCAAAACGGTCAATATCATGGGACCCCACATTTCATCTATAAAACGAAAAAAACTCGTCAGTAACCTCCCATTCATCGGTGTTTTTAAGTTTACTAATGTCGTCTGCGACTTGATTTAGTTCTCGCGGAACCCAGTGAATTCTCAAAACAATGTTGAATTTTAAACAAAGCTCAAAAATGCCCAGTGATTCTTCTTGTAGCTCTAATTTAGTGCTACCCGACTGAACAATGTGAACACAAGCTTGGGAATCTGTAAACCACTTAACGGTTTTACCTTGTTACAAATTGACGTAAGTTTAAATTGTACGTAAAATCCCAAGTATTTCTATTTTCAATTTCCATATAGAGATATCTAGTCATTAGCCTGGTTAAATTGCCCAGTACAGAAGACATGGACATAATCTTTCCCGTACATTGCGCTAAATTCCTAGCCGAAACCATAGGCAAGCTAGACAACAATCTATTTATTGACTGTAAACAATCTGAAATACGTCTGTCAGGAATACTTATAGAACATTATTTGCTATTCGAGAAAGTGTGTATTCATTCTAAAATTTGAACTAGTAACCAGATGGAATTCCCGTCATTTATAACAAACCCGGCACTGATGAGTCTGTCCCTAACAAACAATGAGTCAGACAGAATCAAATTATAGTTTTTATTGGTTCCCCAACGATCGTCTAAAAACATAATTTTAATGCTGTTATTTCTCCCATATTTAACAATCTCTCTCAAACATTTGGAAAAAATGAAAGGGGCGTTACTCAGACCGAACGGTAAAACGGTAAAGCAATAGTACTTTCCCTTGACAGAAAATCCCAGATACAAAAAATATCAATATGATGATATGCTTGACTTATATCAAATTGTGAATCTTTTTCAAAATATTCTAAACCTATCTTCCAATCTCCGAAAGTAAAACTATTTTTCCAAAGGTATTTATTGACTAGTCTCAAATCTAAAATTAATCTTTTCTTACCTTGTTTGTTAATAGAAACGGATAAAGGATTCACAATATGGGGCACACAAGGTGTTTCAGCAATACAATGATTTAATAAAGGCTCACTAATAGAACTTTCAACAAAATCTAGATAATCTCCGGATGATTTATTATTTCTAGAAAACGAACGTTCTGGGACTTCTAACAATGGTAGCTTATAAGCATTTTCAAGAATATCATGCATTTCACTGTTTGTACCTACATGTTTACAGTGTGATATTTGCTGTTTCAAACGCCCTTTAACATTATCGTTATTTTTAGTGGAAAATGACGACCTTTCTTGAAATTCGAAAATATCATTTTCGGAAGGTAGCAACGAATACTTATCATTTATCTTTTCTGACTTCGGCAGCTGAGGAACCAGCGGCACCTGGCCTGTTGTTGGTGTCTAGAACTATCTCCTTCCGGTAGTCTCCCAAGCCCTACACTCATGTCGGAAGTGATCCCTGTATCCGAACGAGAAAAAGACGTATCTGGATGTACTTTGTCTGGGTTGTCCTCGAACAAACGTGCCGGGTCTAGTTCCGAACCTATCCGTGGCTGAATCGCCGGAAGTAGCAGTCTCGCTCCTCATGAAATAAGAAGGACGCGTGTAAGGAACTGCATCCATTTTAGGCCTAAAAGTGGTTGCTTTAAGTCTTTTAACAGCCCTGGCCTCGACCTGTTTGAGCTGTTTGTCATTAGCACTATTAAAGCCCAAACGTGGCTTTTCGTACTCATTGACGGCAAGCCAACCCACCGGGGATACGTCTGCAACTTTAATAAATTTATTTCTATGTTTAACTTTAGAAATAAGACCTTCCAATGTTTCCAAAGTTTCAGCAGGGATCTTAGACCTAGCAACCACTTCTAGTCCGTGCAAAATATCGTTGTTAAACGAATACTGAATCCTATTGGACTCTTTCTTGAATTTAGGAACCGACTGCTCATTAGTTTCTAAGCTCAAGTCTTTCTTAAATTCTTTTAACTGACTGTCCAAGTAATGTCTAAAAATCGAAAACGCTTCAATAGCAGAATTATCCTCCCCCGGGGACTTACCGCTAAGCTCTGGTCTCAGGTCCCTATCCGAACCAATGCCTCTATGTGTTGAACAATTCTGTTCCCGTTGAACGTCACATCTAAGATGGCCGCCTTCCATAATACAATAAAGCGCAGCTAAACAAGTGTTTCTACCCGTATGTAACCTCGCGTGTAACAGCGGCTTATATAGTAGCCGCTGTCCAACCAGTTACCGTATATGGGTATCTCTACTTAAGTATATCAAAAACAGTTATAACAATACGACGATAATAAAATTTATCAGTGTTGGCGCTGTATGCTGTTTGGCTATGCCTTTTAGATTCGCAGTTTAATTTTGCGAAATATTAAAAATTCTGTTTCCCGCATATAGCCACCTTCGCATAGAGCTCAGCGAGTACGCACAGAGCTCCCGATGTATCTCTATGCGAAGGAAGGGGGCTCTATGCTGTCCAACAGTGCTTTCCTAACGACACAAATATACAAAATCGTGTTGTAATTTATTTTACACACACGTGTTCAGTTTGGACATCGATTACTTACACCTGTCGCTAGGCAGGGCTCGGACAGGAGTCAGTGTTTAATACTGGACTATTTGGGCGCATGCCACGTACATTTAACTGGTGTTGAAACCTAAATTAAATAAGATATCGGCTAAATAATAAAGTACCTACCTCTCGTGTTCACGGTTGTCCGCCATCTTGGAAAATCTACACAGTTAGCAAAAAAACTCTAATCGGTTTCACGTACCAGACAGTAATACTATTATATTTTCAATTTTATACTTTTTTTCACCACTATTTTATTCCTGACAATAATTGGAAATCTCAGTAGAGAAAATGCATCGGTTATGTATAAATTGAATCACATTTAAGTTCAATATGTTAACCTTGTTATTATCTGTGTATCATATTCCATTTTGAATATATGTAGGTAAATTATATGGTGATCTTGTATAAACTAAATTACATTTAAGTTCAGTATGTTAACATTTTATTAACTATGTAATATAATACATTTTGAATATATATAGGTAAATTATATGCTGTGTTTTGGGGAAAATAAATCTATACAATTATCATGAAGGCAAAACATAATTAAAAGTAAACAACATCATATTTGAAGATGGTTTGAATGTCTTCTCAGGGTTTAAAGGTACACATGGCAATGACACCTTTTTTCATCCAAAGATAAATTGAAATACCTACAGATTACAATGTCTCCCTTTAACATGTTGTCAAAATTGTATAAACTCCTTTGAAAAACCTTCCCATTTATACAGTTCTTTCATTATGGTATAAGCAATTATTTATTTTGAAACTCGTTTATTATACTCTCTTAAAATGCAAAATTGATGCATATTTACTTTTATATCTAAGCGGTTTGCTGAGGATGGCACATCCTGACCCTCACGTACCTATAACCGGGTAAATAAAACAAATAGTCAAATATACTGTTTATATTTCAGTCCATGTTGTCTCTGTATACTGACAATGGTAATGCACGTCAGATTATATGTATTGGTTGCACTAAGTTACGTTACATTTTTATAATTATTATTAAACGTTACATAGGGGAGTTATTATGTTTCTTTAACACAGTATAACTAATATATAAACTGAATAGTTACACAGAGAATTATTGTGCATTTTTAAAAACACAGTTTAACTTTGTGTACAGACATTACTGTGTTGGCCTATAAATATATAAACTAAATAGTTACACAGAGAATTATTGTGTATTTTTAAAAACATAGTTTAACTCTGTGTACAAGCATTATTTAACAGGTTAATATATCCACCGCTATCATTTCCCTAATCTACGGAAGCCCTGGAGGGACTTACAGGTTTAGTAGATCCACCGCTATCCTTTCCCTAATCTACGGAAGCCCTGGAGGGACTTATTAGTTTTGACTTATTAGGTATGACTTATTAGTTATGACTTATTTGTTATTACTAATTTCTTATTACTTGTTTCTTATTACATATTTGTTAAGGGCGGGTTAATGAAAACATGGCGGATACTTCTAAAGCTGTAATTCACTTAGAATGTGTTATGTTCTTCACGTACGGGTGAAACCCTGGAGGGTATTATTAGTTATGACTTATTAGTTATGAAATTAGTTATGACTTATTAATAATAGTTGATAGTTATAAATAATTGTAATTCACTTAGAATGTGTTAAGTTCTTCACGGGTGCTGGCGCATTCTAAGTGAATTACAGCTTTGAAAGTATGATAGATTGGTCAGTATACCATAACTACTAAGTTATAACTAATAAGTCCCTACAGTGCTTCACCCGTAAAGAACATAACACGTTCTAAGTTAATTACAGCTTCGAAAGTATAAGATAGATTGGTCAGTATGCTAAATAAACATAGAGTAAATAACTTATCAACGAGATATCCGCTATGTTTTCATTAACCCCTTAACAAATAGGTAATACGAAATAAAAAAATAATAAGAAATAAATAATAACAAATAAGTCATAACTAATAAGTCATAACTAATAAGTCATACTTTATAAGTCCCTCCAGGGCTTCCGTACTAATCGGATACCGCCATGGTAGGTCTTGTGGAGGTTATTTCTATGTCTTCATCACTGGATTCACATGATCCTCATGTATCGAAATTATTCGTTTGTTTGTCGATATTGGAATATCAGTTACCTCAACATCACGCATTGAAATGTTAGAGTCAGAAATTTGATCTGCTTAGCGCTTCCATGTGACAATTGGAGCAATTTCTAAATCATATGACACCGGTCCCGTTTTGTTGCTTATGGTTCCTGGAATCCATTTGCTTTTGTGTTGCCTATAGTCCCTCGCCGACATTTTCAAATTGTCTGCCGCGCGTGCTTCTCGCCAGCTTTTGTTGCGGGGATAACACCTACTGTCTAAGTTCCGGTTTTATATAATCTAATCGTGTTGGTAATTTTCTACCCATAGCCGGACATTCGTTTGTCGTAGAATGAGACGAGTTCGTGTATGCTAAGAGAAAAGCTTCGATAACTTTGCCTATACTGTTTCAGGGCCATTCTTAGCAGCTTTCATTGCTTGTTCAAAGCTCTGCACAAAACGTTCTGCCAGATCATTGGTTGTTGGTGGTACGCAGTACTTTTTAATATGTTCAACTCCATTGTGTTGCAAACATAATGCAAAATCTTCAGAAACGAACTGCGGACCATTGTCGCTAACCAGCTGGGTTTGCACGCCATTTTCCGGAAACACTTTTATTGTCTGTGTGACAGATGCTCTTTTCATTTGTTTTACGATATGCCATTTCGAGTAGGCATCTACGATAACAAGAAACATGGAGCAAATTAAAGGCCCTGCGAAATCTATATGAATTCTGCTCCATGGCTTTTCTAGAAATTCACATTGATGAATCGGTGCTTTAGGTGGTTGCTTCTTAATGGGTTGGCAGCCTAAGCATGACTTTGCTAGATTTTCGATTTCTTGATTCATTCCCGGGCACCATACATAGCTCCTAGCAAGCGCTTTAACTTTAACAACACCTAAATGAACTTTCCTAAAATTCATCGATTACACGTTTTCGTAATTTCATGAGGATAACAATTCGCATTCCCCATATATTACAGCTTTAATTGATGCAAAGAACGTTCATCTTTACGATTAAAATACAGTTCTAGTTCCTTTTCCTTGTTTTCTATCCATCCTGTAGAAACGGGGTCATAAACGCGATAACGTAATGGAAGATCGCGAACTGTAGCTTGTTTCACATCTTTTGCATTAAGATGCAGTTCTTCAAACTGGAACATATATTATAAGATAGTGGCCTCTAATTTATACTCATTTTTATTTTCACTTTTCACTGGAAGTCGTGATAGGCTGTCACAGTTACTATGGCTTTCAGTGTTTTTATATTCAATTGTGTAGTCATGACCTGCCAAGAATAATGCATATCTTTGAAGACGGGCTGCTGCTGTTGCATTTATACCTTTACCAGGGCTGAAAATAGTCAGCAGTGGCATATGATCAGTAACTAACTTGAGTTCCGACAATACAAGTACAGGCGAAATATTTTCACTCCTCAAATAATGGCTAGAAATTCCTTGTCAATTTGGCTATAGTTATTTTCTGCTGCATTCAGTGTTCTTGATGCAAAGCCAATGCGTCTTTCCTGACCATCTGAAATCTCGTGCGATAAGACGCATCCTAGTCTTAATGAACTTGTATCACATCTATGTCTGAGCCCCAATCAATGACACAAATGATCCAACTTTCTTATCATCTGCAACTTCATTTGCAATAAAATCGTTAAATACTTCAATTTGTTTTCCTATGTGGAAAGCCATTCTTAGATAATAATGTTATTAACAGTATCAGACTTAATTCCAGGGTAAGTATTACTATATCACCGGTGGAAAAATCGAGATTCATATGTTTAATTACACTAAATCAGCCGGATGTGCTCGCCTGGTGCAGTCGGAAGTAGTTCTGTATTAAAGAGTGCTGATATTTTTTTTCTTTAAAAACATTTTTAGTGTAATTTCCTGTTATGTTTTGGCTGTAACTGTATTCTGGACATGTTGCTGATATTTGAAAAGGGAGCTCATCATGTTTTTGACAGTTTTTATAAATTTTAGAAGTGAAAGTAGACAGGGTACGAAATTGCAAGGGGTAAAAATAGCTTTGTCCTTTGACCCGGTGTTAGTATACAGCTGAAGAAATGTTTCTTAGAAGGTATTAAACCCTCTATTTCCTTGTTGATGTTTGATAGCAGACATGTTTATTTACATGATAAAGTAAGTTTCCCAGAATTCTAATCAGGTTTGAGTTTTTAACAGGTTGTCAACATTCTAACTTTACTATGGAAGTGGCATGGAGACTCATTTACGCTATTATAACCTCGTACGGCATCTTGGTATGGATTTTTTTCTCAACTGTTACGACCCTTATCGCACATGGTAGTCGAATACAATGTTAGATAGAACGTTTATCTATAAACATTTCATCTTCGTTTATCCTCGTCGCCAATTATTTGATGTTTTAGTCATCTTCGACGCTTGATTGTAAATACAAACGTCTTGACAAGTTGTGCAGAAACAAATTTGAAACTGGTACCACGTGACCGTAATTATTTTCATACAATCTGCATTTAGTTCGTCGATATAATGATGAAGTTTCCCTCTTTGTTTATATATCAATTTATTGTCTTTCTGCCTTTCTGTATGTATTGGATAGCAGGTGTTCCTGTCTCAGACAATCAAAAACCGTACCAGTGCATCGGCAAAAATCAAACTTTGTTCAGGAGGTTTTGTCTAGACGTTTGTCTTGAAAACAAGCAAGTGTCGCAGATGATCTAGACTAGATGTTTTAGGCTGGAATTACCGTTATACAAGTTCACAAACTAAACATCCGGTTTTCACGAATACAAATTCAATACAATATCCTCATCATACCTAGTATATAATAGACAAGAGGTTAAAAGTTTGACATGTATGAGGAATTCCAAACAAACAACAATTAGCAAGATGACTGTTACCTTGTGCTTTCCCTTTGAACTCCATGCATTTGACACTTTTGTGTTTGCTCTCTTTTGACTTTGAGGAACACAAAGGAACTTTTCATACAAAGCTATCACTACTTTATGTATACATTGCCTATTTTTAAAAACTTGTTTTGCTAAATTTGTCATTACAACGTTATGAATATTTCCAAAAATAGATGTGCAAACTTTTTCTTTGACTGATTATATAACTTTTGTGTAGATAAGAAATCACATTTCTAATACAGCACTATTAAACTAAAGGGGAGTTTCCTTATTATAAGCCAATGTGAACTAATCTACATAAAAGCCTTCCCATATACCAGAGTAACAACACTACCAGTCGTAGAATGAGAAAAGTCGTAGAATGAGAAATCCTGTAATACTCCGCTAAGCTTGTAAATACAAATTGTCCTCATGCTCATCATGTTTTATTTCAGACTTTCCAGATTTGATTAACAACCTTTCCGGTGTGAGAGAGGATGACACCGTCCAGGTTTGTATATTTAACCTTATATTACCAGAGCCATTTGTGTATGTCCAACGTTCAGCTCCAATGTCCAACGATCAGTTCCAATGCCCAACGTTCAGTTCCATGTTCAACGTTTAATTCCAATGTCCAACGTTCAGGTAAAATGTCCAACGTTCAGTTCCAATGTCCAACGTTCAGTTCCAATGTCCAACATTCAATTCCAATGCCCAACGTTCATGTCCAATGTCCAATATTCAGTTCCAATGTTTAACATTCAGTTCCAATGTCCAACGTGCATGTCCAATGTACAATGTTCAGTTCCAATGTCCAACATTCAGTTCCATGTCCAACGTTTAGTTCCAATGTCCAACGTTGAGGTACAGTGTCCAATGTTCAGTTCCAATGTCCAACGTTCAGTTCAAATGTCCAACGTTCATGTCCAATGTCCAATGTTTAACATTCAGTTCCAATGTCCAACGTTCAGTTCAAGTGTCCAACATTCAGTTTCAATATTTAACATTCAGTTCCAATGTCCAAAGTTTAGTAACAATGTTTAGTTTCAATGTTTAACATTCAGTTCCAATGTCCGACGTTCAGTTCCATTTCCAACGTTTAGTTCCAATGTTCAACGTTCAGGTACAATGTCCTACGTTCATTTCCAGCTTCCAACATTCAATTCCATTTTGAACGTTTTGTTCCAATGTCCAACGTTCAGTTCCAATTTCAAACGTTCAGTTCCAATGGCCAACGTTCAGGTACAAGGTCCAACTTTAGTTCCATGTCAAACGTATGGTTTCAATGTCCAACGTTCAGGTACAATGTCCAACGTTTAGTTCCAAAGTCCAACGTTCAGTTCCAATGTCCAATGTTCAGTTCCAATGTCCAACGTTTAGTTTCAATTTCCAACATTCAATTCCATTTTCAACGTTTTGTTCCAATGTCAAACGTTGTGTTCCAATGGCAAACGTTCAGTTCCTATGTCCAACGATCAGTTCCAATGTCCAACGTTCAGTTCAATGTTCAACTTTAGTTCCAATGTCCAACGTTCAGTTCCAGTGTCCAACGTCAGTCCAATGTCCAACGGCAAATTATTTTGTTATTGGAGATTCATGGATCATGGATCTATGTTCAATATCATATTATATTTATATTGGACATTCCATTTTCGTATTTGAAAAGTTGTAAACATAATACAGGTCTGATAACGTAACTCAAATAACCGTAACGAGTGAATGCACCAAAGACCCAAGTGTTTACAAGTTTTAAGTAATAGCTTTTATTATGTGCCATTACAAAATCTAAAATTGTCAAATAGCCCTGGTGGAAGGGGTATCGATGGATACGTAGGCGATTCTATATGCAGATGAATGTTTATATTTTGTATTGTACCTAGCCGTATATACTGCTTATCTATTTTGTTTATTTTAATGTTTAGCTGCCAACATATTTAGACAGGTACAACAAGGTAGAGGACAAAGCTCAAGCTTCAGAAAGTAATGAAATGATCAATGAAACTGAACGTGTAGAGGTAATAGAACAACGCAAAAAACAAGAAGCTATCATTGAAGAAAGACTTGCAAATGTCAGAACAAAATGTGAGAAATACGCAAATAATAATTACTGGAGTATTTTAAAGTTGTCTGGTCAGGTATGGACGTATCCACCCAGGAATATTAATTATTGTATAACACCCAAAGTTGGATGTACCTATTGGAAGCGAGAAATGCGTTGAATTTTGGAGATCAGACGCGCTCTATATTGTTAAAAAGGTTCGACCAAATGCTTCAATGTACGAAAAACAATGCGCCAATGATGTTTCCTTTATGGATTTCTTAGTTTATGTTGTATCTACCGCGAATGGCGCCATGAACGAGCATTGGGTACCAGTCCACCGGATATGCAGTCCGTGTCACTTAAACTTTGACGTCATAGGGAAGCAGGAAACGTTTGGTGAAGACTCGAATTTTATCTTTCGTAGATATGGTTTAGAGGAGTTAATAGAAAACAGTAATAAATCAATGCGCGTATATGAAGAGGTCTTAATGCTTACACAGTATACTTTTGAACTTGAAAACGACATTAGGAAGGGCTGCTTTGATAAATATAATGTTGCACAGAAATTGTGGCAAGCATTTCAGTTTAATGGTTATATTGACAGAGAACTTGTCTTTCCAGAAAGAGCATTTCATAACACAGCATTCATAAGCAATCCAGTCAAATCATTCTCAAATACCGTTATCAGTACAATACGGACACACAATAGACACAGTTTTGATCCAAGGACACAAAAAAGAGCAATGATGGTGGAAGCATATAAACAAATCCCGAAACTGCTTTTAAATAATCTACAAGCTGTGTATAAAGACGATTTTGAATTGTTCGATTATGACGAACGACCAAAGGATATATTTTCCTGAAGTTTCGGATGAGTGCAACACCTTTTGGCATATTTTGTAATTATTTTCGACAATGACAAATCAATAACTTATCTATGCTATTATAATATGGATTATATGAACTATTGCACCAGTAACATAGACCTGTGTTACGAGAGAAATGGGCTAAAGGAGGATATTTATTGTCTTGGATTAAATAAAGGGTTTTATTTTATTTATTTACATGTTTACGTATGCGTGGTCATATAAGAAATATAGATATAGCTTTCTTATTTAGAGCATATGCAACTTATACTGCTTCCCGAGGCCGTAGGCCCGAAATTGAAATATAAATCGCTTACACGAGAAAATATGATATAAGTATTTTGTACCATCTCTAATGTAGTTGGTTATAGAACGGCTGAAAGATATCGGCAGTTATTGCACGGGTCTTCAGTTTTATGCAAATTATATCATAAGCAAGAATCATAAGCAAGAATCTATGGTACAAAATCTGTTATTCACGATAAAACAACAACATTAATGTTGTTTATGTCTATAACCATGATTTTATGCATTCAACATAAATAACATAACTGAAACAGTTATGTTTTGATAAAAACATGTTTATAAAGTAAATAATATATTTCACACGCATAATACTACTTTTATTTTACTGATAAAATCCACTATTCATTGCATAAGCATACAATAAAGCGATATAATGCACTCATACAAAACCTTTTTTCCTTGTATATTTTTACAAGCCTTACTAAGCCAGTTCCCAAACTAAAATCAGTTACGATGTGGAGTAATACCTCTAATATTAAGAATTAGTTGACTTTTGAAAAATTCGTATTGAACTATCGACGCGGAAATAGTATCTGAATAGCTATGCCCAGTGTAACAAGACAAGTCATAGTATGCCGACGAGCGGCAATAAGAATGAAAATTGTAGAATATATTTGTTTTAATTCATTGCATTGGAATTACAGCATCATGAGTGGTTTGTTTGTGTAAAATTAATAAGGAGTTCTATTTGGTGTAGCAACGTCAGAGAACAAAATGGAAAAGCGAAATAAAGATGAAATGTTTTTAATTGAAACTAAACGTCCAATTTAAGTGCTTTGCTATTAGGGCTATTCCATTAAAATATACATGGGACCTTATTTTGCAAGACCCACCTTAGTTTGCAAGACCCATCTACAGAATTTAAGTTGGTTAAAATACCCCCACCCATAGATATTTATTTATTGTTATTGAACTACATATATATTTACATGTGGACTACATACAAACATAACAACTGTTTGAAGAACGTAAGTGGTTCTTACGTACCGGGTACCGCGAATTAAACCATCCAAAACAGGTTCGCGTTCCTGGTGTTATTTAGCAGCTTGCATTTGTGAATAAGCGTTCATCGTTAAGCGTTACAGACTTGCTAAAATTGCAACAGGTTATACAGCAAGTCATCGAACAATGAGAATAGGAAAAGGAAATCACCGTTCAAACTATTAATATTCGAGTGATCTTTATTCTTCTGTCCAACGTGACAAATGTGCGTGACCACTCAATGTCAATATGGAAGCGATTGGTTTAAATCATGCAATCAACCAATGACATGCGCGCTTTCAAATTAATGAACTTAATCAGAGAATTTTATGATTTTCAACAAATACGTTAAACACAATAAAACACGACTTCTGGTTGGATTTTAGTTTGAAAAATCTGATTGTCCCGAGATTGTCCGGGCGGCGTTCGCGGGCATTTTTACGGCGATGTGTGAAAATACCACGATCCTGAAAATCACACCCATGCATAGATGCGAAATTCGTTTTAAACCACCCAAACATAGAACCACATTTCGGAAAATAGGGTTCACCCATAGATTTTTGAGTCGCCATGCGTGAGCATGGCTGACTCTATGGAGTCGTGTATACTGCAATTTCTGAATATGGAGTTTTTGGTTGAGGAGCTTTACCGTTTTCGACAATGTAGTCCCCTTTAACTGCTTCAAATACAACTTAATTTGATAAGGTGACTGACATGAACGTTATGTATACCGAGTAATATAACTACTGATTGTGAAATAATGAAATAATTGTAATTGTATACATTATAAATGTGTCTTTTTTGTAGATTTACCGAAATATTATGCGCATTAATACACCAGTTTTCGGACGAGGAGATTTACGCATTTCGAGAATGCACTTCGAGAATATAGTTCCTTTAACTGCCTGAAGTATAACTTAATTTCATAAGGTGACTGACATGAACGTTATATATACCGAATAAAATAACAACTGATTGTGAATAATTGTCATTGTATACAGTATATACGTGTCTTTTTTGAAAATGTACTGAAATATTATGCGCAATAATATACGCATAAACATTTTACGAATGGAAAGTTTCAATAGCGTAGTTACCCGGATGTCGAACATCTCTTTAATATTAATTCATTTCATTCGATAGTGCAACAGAAACTCGATAATTATCCATTCATTCAGAACCATTAATTTGAAAATGTACTTTCATTGACGAAAAATAAGCAATCAATTAACACATTTGCCGCCCCAATTTCTAAACATGTAAGCTAAACATGTCGCTCATGAGTTGCCTACAGCGTGACCTAGATAATGAGCTTTTCCGTCAAATTGGGAACTAAATGTCCATAAATATTGTAGTTATTGTGTCTAGTACTTTGAGAAATAGTATAGCATCTACTACAAATAAATACACAAGTTGATGAAAGAATTTGTCAAGAAGTGCTCAGTTCTACTACCAACAACAACAAGGTAAACAAATTAAATAGTTTAAAGGGACACACAGCAATCTTTGCATTACGGTAAAAAGAAGAAGAAAAATCCAAATGTTTTGGCATTTACCCATGTAGTGTTTATTTCCTTGCTGGAATTCAATAAAAAATAATTATCTCACAGTGTATCAACAGGAAATCTATTGGAACATACAGTTCTCAAAAAGTAGGATAGCCCGATGACCGGGGCTCGATTGAATGTTTGTGAAATTTTTGGGTCGTAAAAGAGCGGTGTCATAGTAGTTCGGATGGCACATAATTTCGGATTTTTATTTTATTTTACATAATCAAATAAGAAAAACTGTCCTTTACAAATACATGTTGGTGGAATAAATATATATATGTATAGATACAGATATAAAGTATATTTATATTTATTATTTAAGGTGTAAGGAGTTCCTGGAAAATTTAACATAACCTTTAACCTCACCAAGAAGACAGACACTGTTCAATCTTGGCGACTCTCAGGACCTTCAGTCCTTTGATTATTAATTGACGTCTGGGGTCCCGGGTATGTTTTAATGGAATAGCCCTAACCAAGAAAGCTCTATATTCGCTATTTTTACATTAAGTAACGAAAAGAGGAGCTGGACAAAAAACTGAGTTCCGGCTATATGTATTCCGACTATATGTATTCCTTTGACTATAAATAATATTTAAATGCACATTTATATAAAAACACACTCTGAATATGTATGAATAATTATAATTTACATACGGTAATAATATGATGAATGACTATCAAATGTACATTTTTTAAGTTCATGCTGTACAAAACAACATTATTGATGTGAAAAAATGTATGTATAACTCAGTGTGTCAGGTCCCTGCAAAGACTTGAACTTGGATCTCTTTTCTCGCCCAGACATCACAAAAAGAGTGTACAAAACTAGGCGAAATTAATAAAGATGTATTTTAAAAAAAATTCGAAATATAACTATCACTGAAGGTTATTATTTCCCCTGAAAACGCATACACCACGACTACATGTATATGCGCAGTTCCACTTTATACTGATGCTTCTCACAAAGTTTGGGGAAAATCTGTATAGTAAATAGCTTGCAAAATATGTTTTCTGAGAAAAACATTCAAGGGGCCAGAACTCACATCAACAAGAGGTCAATGACCTGGAGGCTCTAATGATAGGTTTTTGATAGCTAGATCAACATTCCTGTGAAGTTTCATGAAAATCTGTCATGTAGTTTTAGAGGAGTAGTCGCTACAATTTTTACTATATAACTCTATGTAAACAAAGATGGCCGCAGCATCCATCATGTTTAATGTCAAATAAAAAAATCAACATCATGTCATGCTGATCATTTTAGAAAAAGTCCCATATCAATATCATTTATAGTTTGCAAGGAGCAGTCGCTACGAATTTGTTTTTTAAAAATTTATATTTAGCTTTGGCGGCCATCTTGGATTTCACATCAACATGAATTTTTGCTAGGATCAATTAGACATCATGGGCAACATTTCTCTCAAGTTTCATGAAAATCCAAGCAGTAGTATCAGAGAAGTAGTCGCCTAAAGAAAGGTTACGGACGGACACTGTTTTTTAAAATCTATTTTAAGCTTTGGCGGCCTCAATGAATTTCCAGCTGACCTAAAATTTTGCTAGGATCATCTAGATATCAAGAGCAATATTCCTGTGAAGTTTCGTGAAACACCGTCAAGTAGTTTCAGAGGAGAAGTCGCTACATGCTTTTATTATATAACTTTATGTAAACAAAGATGGCCGATGGCAGTCATGTTTAACGTAGAATCAAAACAATTTTCGACAAGGACCAACATCATGTCATGCTGATTATTTTAGAAAAAGTTTCATAACAAAATCACTTATAGTTTTCTAGAAGTAGTCGCAACAAACCTGTTTGTTTGAAATGTATTTTTAACTTTGGCGTCAATCTTGCATTTCGCATCAACTTGAATGTGTGCCAGGATCAACTAGACATCATGGGCAACATTCCTGTAGTTTCATGAAAATCCATGCAGTCGTTTCAGGATAGGCTGATCTTTTATCAGTAGAGCTAATAAATGGCCAGTGGAGGCTCTTGATTTTCTTTTTTGTCATTATTAGGCCTGTATTGGCAATGCCAAAATACATCTGCAATTTCAAGGCAATAATTCCTGAATGAAATGATTGTTTCTAATGAGACAAAAAAACATAGGTCTGTGAAATGCCATGCTCGATGACAGTGTTAGCCAACTGTAAAGAGTATTAAAGGCAGAATTAAAAGATCAATGCTTTATACTTGCCTAATTTGCAAATGAAACCCCTCAAATTCGTAATCGTGACAGTATGGTTATGTACGCAAAATTTAGAGGTAACAATGAAGACACTGCTCACAAACATTCGTCAAAATCTGTGAATCAGAAAATACCACCACACTGAAATACTGACCTGGTAAATATATTCTGTCACCACTGCTGTCTCTCAACACGTCACGCAGGATAGACAACAATGCAGAATAACTTAACACTGGAAATACAAACCGCAAAACCATGTAATGAGCACAAGACATGTAAAATGCCTCTTCCCAATTTAAGATTTGACTTTTTTTTCCCAATTTTAATACCAAAGTGTGAAATATTAACCTGACAAATATCTTTCATTCGCTGCTGCCGTCCGTCAACATCTGTCGCAGGACACACTTACCTTACCTTCACTACTGCTGTCCCCTGATGCAGGATACACAACAAGGCAGAATACCTTTACATTGGAAAGACAAACCGCAACACCATGTAAAGAATAGCACAAGACATAGAGCAAGGAAATAATTTCGCAAAGTCTATGGCTTATAAATGCACAATTATAAACCACTGAACACAAAATGCCATATTATATTATATTTTGACAGCAACCTCAAAGGGAGATGAGATGGGGGATAAAGGCTTCCCATTTGACAAATCACGACATGGAGCAAATGCATTTGTAAAACCGTCAAAGTGAATGGCCATATGAAGCCATGAAGACTTTTATCTACAAACACAAATGTAACACAGTTCAGCTTCATGCACCCACCAAACCGCCAACGTAGTACTAACCTGGCAAATGTCTTCCTTAACTGAAATAGAAAGCAATAAAACTGTCAAGATATCATAATAGTAAGCTGTTAGTATACATATTAAAAATCCAGTTGTTTATTTCATCAATCTACACCTACTATAAAAACAAGAGGCCCAAGAGGACATGTTCACGCTCTACTCACTAAAGATAAAATGTACGTGGAAGGGACCATAACTCTTTCACAAAATCATTCAACCAGAGCATGGCTAAGATATATGCAACTAGGCTTGGTACAGAATAATCACGAATACAAAATGTAACGTTCTGTACAAAATGCAACTAAACCTCTCGAAAAAAGTAGAAACTGGACGAGAGAAAAACGAAAAATCAAAAGAATATGACCGAGAAAAATGTACACGCATAGAAGAAAGAACGAGATTGGCTCGATTTTCGCGACACAAAATGTCTTGTTCATACTGCGTCGAGTTCGCCACCGATGAAAAAGACAAGAAATCGTCATTTGTTCAGGGAAGTAATAATTTTGGAATTGGTTGTTTTACATGAAAAAGGCAAACCACACAAGAAAGCAACTTCCCTTAATTCTGCGAAGCAAGCAGGTCCAAGTAAAAGTATTGCTTCAAAAATTCTTCAGACAAATGAACAAACATGCCGACGCATCCTCATCAACAGCTTTAGGACCAAACTCGAGGCTCGCGTTAACCATTCGCCAAATCGCCATAGGCGAAAAGTAACCCGAACTGGCGAATGAAAATCGTCAGAAATACATAGCAACTTCGCCAGGCATCGGCGGTCTGGCGAATCCAAATTTCTGACCAATTTTGTCTACAAAATCTCGGAAAATCCCGAATTATAATATACGATGTCTTTGACTGTTTTATAAGCTAATATCCCGCTGAGTATTTGTTAGCTAATTAGCGACAATCAATTTGGACCGATAACTAATTATCGCAGTGTTTATTGAAAATCGTTGTCAAATTGTTGGTGTGCGATAGACGCTGTCAATCAACCAGTTTGTGTCCCCGCGCTCAATATAATTCATCTATTTAATTGCGTTATCGAGCCGGGTAAAACATCAAATAACGTAGCGCCCTCTTACGGCCAAAATGGCTGATCAAATTAGAAAGTGCATGAAGTGTGACGTGTTTGTTTAGGAATTAATAAGTCAGAGATGCTCTGTGTAAAGGGTTACGGTCTTTTTGAACTTGGCGATTACTGGTAAGTGTTGAGTGCCCACTAATTAGTTGAACACACAGTAGCGTAAACTGGAACAATTTAAAGTACGTGTGAACGTGTTTGATCGGATGTCCGTAAATTGTGACAATTTTATGTTTGTTTGTTCAATCAACATGAAACAATAGTCAATACAAAAGGTGCGATTACTCAAAATATTGGTACAAATTTAGAATGAAGTGACTTTTATTACTTATTCTATGCATGATAGTCGTGGTGTATTTCTGAATTTTGTCTCACAATTCAACGCGATCTTTCTAGCTTATTTGGAACCCCTGTTAACAGGAAACAGCTAGATACTGAGTCACAAACTTTAACATGCATCCATTCTGTCCCTTTTAAAATTTCAATCTTGACAATTTTTTAAAAATTAAAGTACAATACATTAAATTTTTAAAAAGTTTTGAATATTGTTCAACTCAACTTTTAATTGTAAGCACTAAAGCAGAATGCAGCATGCATATGATATGGAAATATTGATACCCTAAAGGTAATATTAAAGCATACTCTTTTAACTTACTTTTGATGTGTACGCAAACGCGAGGTTTTAGCGCCTTCAGTTAAAGTTTCAAAATATCTCGACAAAAATCTGGCTAAAGACATCCTAATCTGGCTAAAGATATTTTTTTGGGCTTTAGCCAGATTTGGCTATAGAGATTTTTTTTTAATAAACTTTAAATTGTTATAATTAGTGTTATTTTATTAAATACTTTGTACTGAACGTTTTGTTGAATATTATATTGCCATTACTGACTTTTGACCTGGGCCAGGGATTTTTAGTTAATCGGAACAGGCTGAGCCAAACAACGTTGTCATCCCTAAGGAGGATCACTCGAGAGAGAGCTGACACACTCATTGATGAACAGCAAAAGCTTATTGTAGACATTTTTAAAATGAAGAATAACAGACATTAGTTTGTAATTTAATGTATATCTATTTTTTTATATTATTTTTCCCAATCTGATCAGACCCCATTCCCAAAATAGTAAAAAATTCGCTGACAAAGATAGTGTATTAAAACCGTTAACAGGTCATAACTGGAACACGACAATGAATTATTGAAATCCGACCATTGGATTACGAGAGTTAATTGGGACAAAGTTTGTTCATTAAAACCTTAAAAGGGCAAAAAATCATTCAACCAGAACACGGCAATGACAGCTGAAACTAGGCTTGGTACTGATCATCCGCACCAAAATTCTTTGTAGTCCGGCAAAGAGTTCATAATAGGCTGTGAGGTAGTAGGAGAAACCCTCCCCACCCCCTCCCCACCTCCAAGGGGGAATTTTGTAGGGTATGATACAGTAAGTTTCAAAATGAGACATGTGTGCCATCTGAGCGTTGGGGGAAAACGTTGCGTTTTTAGACGAAAATCGCCGAAATCTGGAATATATTAGGACCAATTTGAATTGATGGAATCTTTTTCGGAACGCATCTCTACGTGTCCCACCACATTATTTATGGATCCGATACTTAAATATTGAGATTTTGGGTAAAAATGTTAAAAAATTGAATAAAATCGCTGATTAGGGGTATTTAACTAAAAATTAGAAATATATCTAATACAATAGAAAAAAAAAGTATTGTAACCTTTTTGGGCAAGGTAAGGTCCAGTGATTAAATAGAAAAAAGTTCCAATCCGCATGATGTTTGAAAATGCCTTAATTTTGCAGCGAAAAATGTTTATTTTTGTCAAAAATCGCCGGAATCTGGAATTATTTTTTAAAATAAGTTTAAACATAAACTTATCAAATTGAAGCAATAGAATGTTGCACAGCATACATATTCAAGTTTTACCTGGCATCATATATAACATATGAGCTCAAATATTGGCATTTTAGGGCAAAATGTTGGAAAGAATTACAAAAATCACTGATTTCTGTAATCCATTAGGGTATTGGGTTAAAATATAGAAACAAATTTAATACAATTGAATAAGGACATATTGGAATATTTTTGGATAGACAAATGACCAATAATTAAGTAGAAAAAAGTCCCGAACCGTATGATGCTTGAAAATGCCTTAATTTTTAGGCGAAAAATGTGTATTTTTGTCAAAAATCGACGGAATCTGGAATTATCTTTGAAAATAGTTATAACATAAACTTATCAAATTGAGTAATATAATGTTGAACAGCATACATATTCAAGTGTTTCCTTGCATCATATATAACATAACTGCTGAAATATGTTGGAAAAAAGGACTAAAATCACTTATTTCTGCAATCCTTTGGGGGTATTGGGTTAAAATCTAGAAAAATATATAATACCGGTAAAATAGAAAAATAGACTGTAAGCTAGTAGGAGTAACCCACACCCCAGGGGGAATTTTGTACACCCTATTTTTCTGAAAGCCCATTATATGTAGAGCATTCTGGAACATGTACGTGTACCAACTGGCGACTTGGACTTTACCACGTTACCGGCATTTCGAACATGGTACATAGAGCTAGATACAGTATACGTTATAAATAGAGAAATAGCGTTGAGTGACCCTCTGCGTACGGCCACTGGGCCGACCCACAAATTTTGCGACACAACGGAACCGGTGGCCAACAGTCGGCATAGGTTCCCAGTACATGTGGCACTCGGTCGGTAGTCCATATTAGGGGAAAAGCTACCCGAGTTCTAGTCTCGAACATGGCACATAGAGCTATATACAGTTATGTAGAAGGATATAGCATTGAACGATCTTCGGCCGACGGCCGCTGGGCAGACTTACAGATTGGGTGACACAACGGGACAAGTGGGCAGCCGTCGGCAAAGGTCCCGGCAACGCGTGGCATTCAATCCCTAGGTCGTATCAGGGGAAAGGCTTCCCGAGTTCGGGTCCCGAACATGGCACCTAGAGCTATATACAGTATAGTTATATAGAGAGACATAGCCTTAAGCGACCCACAGCCGACGGCCGCTGGGCCGTCCAACAGGTTTTGTGATTCAACGGGAACGGTGGCCAGCCTCGGCAAAGGTCCCCGCTTTGCGTGGCACTCGGTCGCTAGACCGTATCAGGGGGAGGGCTACCTGAGTTCAGGCCTCGAACATGGCACCTAGAGCTATATACAGTATAGTTATAGAGAAATAGCTGCTGGGCCGACCTACAGATCTTGTGACACAACGGGACCATCTTGGACGCCATGTTTGATTTCTTTTTATTGTGTTACAAATAAATTTCAGCTGGTATACATATGCATATTATACACAGTCTAATTAATATTTTGATATATAGAAACCCTTACTTACAGACGAACACCAGTTTTTACAGCCACCTATTTGCACTAAAAATATTTATTTTTTTGGTAATGAAAGTGGTGTAACGTAAATTACAGAATAGTTCCATTAAGTTTGAAGCACTTCTCAACTTATATTAATAAAAGTACATGTACTATATTTTTAACATGGTTTTGATTTAATTTATATTCAACGTTTTTAATGTACATTGAAATTTTAATTGTAGTGTAAGGTAACATAGTTTACATACACGTTACTCACTAAAGTCCAACGCTCAGAATTGATGGCACATCTGTCTCATTTTGAAACGTATTGTATGTTCTTTCAGAAAAGCATACCCTATAAAATCCCACATGGGGCGGGGGGTCTACAGCCAGCTCAAAAACAAGTACATGACATGTTGTATTTGTTCGGGAGGTTCTGTCATGTCATTTTTTAACAAATTCCCATAATGTTTCAGCTAGAGCAGTCTTGTTTGCTTATAAAAGCAAATAAAATGTCAGCGTGCCATGCACTCCTTGGAAACATATGATGGGTCAATGGCAATATCACAGGTGAGAGTACGAATGTTCCATAGAAGAAAGACGATTTTCTTTTATATTCTTGCACATTGGACTGCAGAAATGTTATACTATTTTTTTCTGTTCTTTCTATGCACTTTTATTTTTTTCCAATACCTCAATTTATCACATAACGCCCCTTGTTAGCAGTGTCAAACACCCATGTAATATTCTATTGTATGACACACGTGTAATACAACCTGGAACGATTTTGATTGGTTGAGTTAAACCTGTAACACTTCGCAAGTTTATTAACTGAAACTATTTTATTTATTACAAATTCTCCCAGATCTGAGTCATAAACTTATTATTTGTTATAGCTTATAAAAATATTGCACGTTATACAAAACATTGTTGTTGGTTTGTTAAAAAGTTGGCGCAAACTGCTATTTTGTAAAGAGGTAAAGCACAAACTTTTTTATACGCAACTTTATGTGTGAGACGCGACGTTACTATGTCACATATTTTATGACGTTTTGGCGCTAAAGTGTGTCTGACGTCGTGGCGGTTCTATGTCCATCTGAATTAATTTTTACTAATTTGATTGCAATGTTATGTGATAAAATGGATCTTAAACTCGTTCTAATTTATAACTCATTTTATAAATCTTATTTGAAATGGGAACTCGTTTAAGATCCTCTATGTATTACAGAAATCAGCGATTTTTTCAACTTTTTGCCCTAAAATATAAATACTTGAGCATATATGTTATATCTGATACAATAAATGACTTGGATATAGATGTGCAACATTTTATTGCTTAAATTTGATAAATTTATGTTCAAACTATTTTCAAAAGATAATTCCAGATTCCGTCGATTTTTGACGGAAATGCACATTTTTCGCCTGAAAATTAAGGCAATATTTTAAGCATCATATGGTTCAGGACTTTTTTCTACTTAATTATTCGACCTTGGTCTATCCAAAATGTTGCAATATGTCTTTATTCTATTGTATTAAATATATTTTCTAAGTTTTAACCCAATACCCCAATGCATTACAGAAATCAGTGATTTTTGTAAATTCTTTCCAACATTTTGCCCTAAAATGGCAATATTTGAGCACATGTGTTATATATGATGCAGGAAAAAATTGAATATGTATGCTGTACAACATTCTATTGCTTCAATTTGATAAGTTTATGTTCAAACTAATTTTAAAAAATAGTTCCAGATTCCGGCGATTTTTGACAAAAAAATACACATTTTTCGCCCCAAAATTAAGGCATTTCCAAACATTACGCGGTTTGGAACTTTTTTCTGCTAAATCACCGGACCTTACCCTGCTCAAAAAGGTTATACTATATTTTTTGTATTGTATTAGATATATTTCTAATTTTAGTTAAATATCCCTCAATGTATTACAGAAATCAGCGATTTTATTCAAATTTTTACCATTTTTACCCAAAATCTCAATATTTCAGTATCGGATCCATAAATTATATGGTGGGACACGTAGAGATGTGTTCCGAGAAAGATTCCATGAATTCAAATTGGTTAAAATATCTTTCATTCTTTTTCTAAAAAATAATTCCAGATTTCGGCGATTTTCGTCTAAAAACGCAAGTTTTCCCCCAAAACTCACTAAAGCCCCAACGCTCAGATGGCACACATGTCTCATTTTGAAGCTTAATGTATGTTCTTATAAAATTCCCCCTTGGGGGGGGGGGGGGGGGGGGGTGGGGGGGGTGGTGAGGGTGTCTACAGCCAGCTCAAGAACTATAAGAGACTAAAAACAACTTCAGACTGCACACCGTTCTCGGTTAAAAACAAATATCCCAAATAAACTACAACAAAACTGTAAACGAACGCTCTTATACATGAATAAAGATATAATAAACACAATTAAGATTTCACAGCAATGCGTATATGACCTGACCGTGTGTAAACATTTGTATGATATCACTGCGCAAAACACCTTGTGGTGCCGTTCTGGCAATGCATAGTATGTACATTTAAACCAATGTATTTTTTAGAAATTCAATGTTTTTCGGGATTAACATGTTTGCGTGACATGGATAAGAAACTTTAGATGTATTGTACATTTATAAAAAATAAAGTGTATTAGTTAAGTCGCAGGACGATGCATGTCAGAAGTGGACTCACTGTTGACGACGTGTATTTCATGTACTATCTAACAGATTGATTCTGCAAGCGGAAACACATTTAAACAACAGCGGTACGCCATAGCGTTACATTGATTAAAAGCAGTTCTAAACCAGACAAAATTGTCTTTTCATATCTAAGATCCATGTCATTTTCTTATGTAAAAGGTGTCCAACTTGTCAGCCCTTTGCACTATACGGAGGCCACGTTTTATTTATTGTTTCTCAAAATAAAGCGTCTCCGTGGCCGATTGGTTAACGACGGTGCGTTTTAAACCTTCGCCTCTCACCGCTGCGGGTTCGAATCCCATCGGGAGTTTGACTTGTAAGTGAACAAGTGTCGATTCTTACGGATGGCGGGAGGTGTACAGTACTGGTTCTACCCGGGAAAAATGGGTGGTCTGCCTCCATCACAAAAAAAATCGACCGTCATATATAACCTTACATGTGTTGAAAATGACGTTTAACACCATACAAACAAACTCAAAATAAAAATATTCTATTCCATTCTAATAACAACAACATGAACAAGCGTCACGTTATGAAAACATAAAAATACACAATTTTGTAACTGACCTCATCGCATAGGCTCACACACTACACTTTAAAACACAGTAAAATGATAAAGTTTGTCATATTACTTACAATACATGTGTTTACTACGACGACTGTTACTCACTTCGTTGAATCGCTGAAACAAAACTACGCGCCCAACAGAAAACATGGCGGGAAAAGTACACCCTCCGTTTTTTTTTGTTATTATTTTACTTTAGCTACCAAATACAAAACAAAACGAAAAACAGAAACGTTACTGTTGTATTTGGTAACACTGCCTTCCCATATTTTCACCATGCAGATTGAATAACAAATCAAGTTTTGTCAACAAGCGAAGTAAACTAGGTCACGCTATGCAAACACAAACAATAACAAACCATTCTTCAACTGCAAATGTCTGCTAGCCTATCTTCAATTTGACACGTACAACAGAAGACTGTAAATGGTATGCTCATTAAAACACATTTTCTACTTACTTGTATATGCCAATCTTCAAAATGTCAACGTCTCTCTCGCTTGGAACATGTGAAGAAAAATGGCCGCTTCAGCACCAAAGAAAATCAAAGAAGCTACGACGTCACGCTCTTCCAGTTAATATATTACTTCCAAGAAACACCTCCCGATTATTAGCGTTTTGAGCAGCGAGATTAAATCACCTTTACGCACATTATAGCAAACTCATACACTTATAAAAATCATCCTTGGAATTTTATAAGAACAAAACATATTTCCCATCGATTCCAAAGCGTATACAGAAAATGGAAGTCACAATTAACTATGTCCATATACGGGGGTACAGCAAATTTATGCTTCACTGAGCACTATATACGCTATATGGAATCGCCAATGCGGTCAAACATAATCCCAGTAATAGAGCATTCTAATGATTTCCATACACAGTAATAGTTAACTGAATTTACATATTCATGAAGAATAACGCTCTATGCAAATATGTTAGTTCAATTCCTTCTGGAGAGTTAATGACACTTAAATGTCATCCTTTTGTAAGTCACATCTTTGTATATTTGATACTATAGATTTTAGTCTTGTTTTAGACTTCCTAAAAGAAATAAGACTTTATAAATCAATATAATGTGGTCTTATATGTATTTACTTGTTTATACAACCGTTGACTGGCATTTGTTGATTTACGTTACTACCATAT
This sequence comes from Cyrtodaria siliqua, assembly GCA_037043455.1. Lineage (NCBI taxonomy): Eukaryota > Metazoa > Mollusca > Bivalvia > Adapedonta > Hiatellidae > Cyrtodaria > Cyrtodaria siliqua. The sequence continues at coordinate 212,577 of JAWPHD010001766.1, forward strand.
CATGCCTTATTTGTAAATAGTTTATATATTTTTTTATATATTTACATTAATTTTTAATAACTACTTCATTTCTTCATCTTCCATCAGTTTTTGCGCACATAATGACCTGTTTATGTGTCGACGTGCCGTAAAACACCATTCATTCATTCATTCATTCTGCTTCGTTTCAAATTTAATACTGTATTCCAATCAGACATAATCAGTGGAGCTACCTCCATTTGGAAAAGTGCTCCATCGCCGCTTCCGAGGTAGTTCCAGGCCAAAAATACAGGTAAACAAGGTGGGTATGCTTTGCTATTTCTTCGTTATTTTCTTAATTGCCTTGATATGAAAAGTCGGGGAATGCACGACCCAAAATTGTTCTCGAAAGATGCCTTATTTGACGCCAGGGACTTTTAGCCCTTTCAAACTTTGCAGTTTTTTCTCACCTTATCATCGCCACCGAGGTTTTTCCACATTTGTTTGCCTATTTACGCTACATATCGACATGAACACATCAAATATCAACCAGTTGGTGTCCGTATATTGACTGTTGACAAAATATATACCAAGCGAGAAAGTTTATACGCGATTTCTTAGAAGAGATAGCTCCAGTGCCAGAGAGATAGTTCCAATGCTATGGAGATAGCACCAATGACAACTTATGAGAATGTCATTTATTTACCACTGCGTACGACATTCTACTTGTTTTATACACAATTTACATACCAAAGCAGTTTTTTTGCCGGATTGCGGAACAAATCCAGTCTTATGGTTTGGTGATTTCCGTATATCTGGAAACGGACATTTACCTCGAAAATATCGATTGCATCACAAGCTGCATTCTAGATATTATACTAAATCAGCCGGATGTGCTCGCCTGGCGTCGTAGTCGGAGGGAGGTCTGTATAAAAGAGTGCCAATCTAGTGAAGTTTTCTGTTAATTTTGATATGTTGATTGTTGATATCAATTTCAAAAGCGAAAGTAGACAGGGTACACGATTGCAAGGGGTAACAATAACGTTGAACTTTGACCCGGTGTTGGTTTACAGCTGAAGAAATGTTTTTAAGATATTGAATTCGGTTGATGTTTAATAGCAGACAAGTTTATTTGCATGATAATGTAAATTTCCCAGAATTTTAACAAGGTTTGAGATTTTAACAGGTTGTAAACATTTTCACTTTACTATGGAATGGCTATGGGTACTCATTTAGGCTTATAACCTCTAGAACTTTGTACAAACGAGTACGGATGGACAACCGACGGACAGACGACATGACTTGATGGACTCGTTGTTAGTTTAGATGGATAAAAAACTGAGAAATGGAAATGACGTGACATATCGAGGTAAGTAAATGACGAACTCTAGCTGATCATAAAGCATAATAGACAGTAAAAACATATCACGAAATCGGATATTTTAGGTAATCTGGTAATGTCGTTTTCAGTACTGATCCCATCTGACCGACAGACTGACAGACATTTGCAAAGCGATATGCCCTATGCTTATATCTAATATCATCCTTTTCAAATACGATATTTCGTGCAGATAGCTATAGGACTCGTATATACTATCTATCTGTATCTAGCAAGTCATACTGCAGATTGTATTCTAAAGCTGGATCCTGAACTTATTGGCGCCACCTAGTTTTCCCGCCAAACTGATTGGTTCCCAGGCTCACTGTTTCACTCGTTTAATACACGGCGTCAATAACATTTTAGTGATGCAGCTTCACATACATGTATTTTTTTCCTGCATATAGGCCTTTATTATACTATTAATTATATACTCGGTAGAAAAAGAAATGGACTGGAGTCTATAACTGATGTTAAACAAGGGAATAGGTGTCGTAGTATTATAATTCATATAACATTGGAAAGATACATTTGTGTTACTTTAAGCCGAAAATGTTATTAAACTCGAGTATAAATTAGCATAGAAATGATATCGTAAATGACTTGGGGTCAGTGTTAAAATCGTGCAAACGTTTTAGGTATGAAACCTCTTATTATTTTCCCCACAGACACCAATTTTAAAGTGTCACATATTAATGATTTGCTGCAAATTCAACTCAAGTATGGATAGTGCAGCAGTGTAATGTTCATATAGAAAACTAATTTTCCACTTGAAAAATCACCAGAAAAGGTGTGGGCTCACAAGACATGTAAGGAAGTTCTTGTTTGTTTACTAAACAGGTCAAGGGTTCAGCTGTTTTCATTGATTGACTGTTTTCATTGCTCACAAAGTGTAGGCATAGAGTCGAAATTTCGAAAATGCTCATCAGTGATCCAGAAAAACCTATTAATACGCTTCTTATACAAACAACCCTAAAATCGAATAGAAATTGGCAGTGTTCATTATAATGCCCGTTTCCATCAAAAAAGGAGGGATTACTTTTTATTATAGGAACTACATTCGACTTACATGTAATTAGTGGTGGTAAACCTATAAGAGAAGAAAACATGTTCAGATGTTTCTTAAATGAGGATTTTGTGTTGTTTTTTTCATAACAAGCTTAAAAACACCTACTTCATGCAAATCAAATGATAATTTGCTGAGATATGGTCTTGTGAATACCAAGGACAATAGTCTGAAATCGACAAAAGTCAGAGATAATTTTTTTAAAACTTTTACACTATCTGAATTGTCATATCAAATGGCATTTCTGGTCAATACATCGTATTAAATAGATCAGATTCAGATGGTTAGAACAGTCAATGGACATTAATAAAATATGCATTTTAGGTACAATTTTGACGACGAATATGCCAATTTATGTCGATTTTCATGCCAAAATTGGCACTATTGAGCTCGTATTCGCTACTAATCAGGTACTAGAGTCGAGTTTGAATGATAAGGAATAATATTTTACCTTTAACACAAACTTCATTTTTTCACAGTATCCAATTTTAGGAGGGTGGGGAAAGATTTAGTGGTTTCATGCCTACCAAACATTTAATTCATGAAAACATGTTGCAAACATGCCACCCTACATGTTGATACCAAAACAAACCATAGTTCAATTGCAAACACTTCACAAACATGTCATGTTAAACACGAAAAAAATTGAAACTCAAAATTACGGCTTTATGGACAAAATTGGACTTAAAACGACGCTCAAAACCTACGTAAAAAACTATGGACAACTTATTTCTGAGCTTATTTTACCAATTGTTATCGGAAAAGTGTCACGATGTATGAATGTGAGCGAGTCCTTATTACTGCACGTATCTCCTATAGGTATGAAACCACTAATTATTTTCCCCATAAACACCAAAGTTAAAGTGTCACATATTAATGATTTGCTGCAAATTCAACTCAAGTGTGGAGAATGCAGCAGTGTAATGTTCATATAGAAAACTAATTTTCCACTTAAAAAATCACCAGAAAAGGTGGGCTCACAAGAAATGTAAGAAAGTTCTTGTTTGTTTACTAAACAGGTCAACGGTACAGCTGTTTTTATTGATTGACTTTTTTTGTTGCTCCCAAAGTGTGAACATAGAGTCGAAATTTCGAAAATTCTCATCAGTGATCCAGTAAAACCTATTAATACGCTTCTTATACATACAACCACAACATCGAATATAAATCGGCAGTTTTCCCCTACTTATAATGCCCGTTTCCATCAAAAATGGAGGGATTACTTTTCATTATAGGAACTACATTCGACTACACCTGTAATTAGTGGTGGTAAACCTTTAACAATAAAAGAGTCACCATGCATGTCGCAATTGTGAAATGCGTATATCGCTGGATTGAAGAACTTTTCAATGATTGAGATATGAATAAGCTGATGAATTTTCTAGAGGACAAGGAAACGTGTTTTATATTAAGTTCTGTATATAAGGCAACTGCAAGATATTTACAGTGCAAATAATTACAAGTGCGTGTGTATACATGTATACAAATTGTCAACTTATTACAAACATTTAGGTGCATTATGTCTGTTTAGACAGAAACTAGTAGATCTAAAAATTGTATCGTGATAGTTTTACACAGATTTACCACCACATAGTATAATGAACGCTGTTCTTTATGAACGCAAAAAAACAACACAATCAACAAGAACAAAACAAATTATCGGACACCTCCGATATAAATATAAAAAGTAAATACATTTAAATGTATATGTTACATTTAAATGTATATGTTAAGCAAAATAATAACAATACTATATGTGTCATACTATTTACTTTAAGACCGTGCGTGAATTCTCAGCTTTATGATTTGAGAACATCTCGTATGTCAGTGAAGATTCTGTATTGTTTGTTGGTATTGGCTGTTCGTCAGATTTTCGAATCTTATTACATTAAGGTATTTATAGTATTGTTTGACAGACATTATTCTATGATTTTTAAAATAATCACGTTTTATTATATATTCGTCTCCAATATCTTTATTATTATTACATAATAAACATAACCGTTCACATTATGTGGTCCGAGTATTACCTTTTATACCCCATTCAACCCCTTCCCCCAAGAACCGGAAACGGGGTAAGCTGGGATATGAAATACATTGTTTTTTCTTAAAATCGGCTTTAAAAGTTTACATATTGTAAAATTAAAACATTAAAACATTTAATAGGTAATTTTAAACAAGTTATCACATTTGTCAGTAAACATGTTTTTAAATGTGTTTTATTGTCGAAATAGCTGTTATGAAATCCGGTTAATGTACGCTTTCCCATCGCTTAATGGAATTAAGGCGGGACCACGTAATGGTTACAGGAATGCCTGACCACCTCCCAACTTCATCAGGGAGCCGGTGATTTCTATTTCTAAATGCTGGGAGAGCTCGACAGCATTGCATTGCATTGTAGAAATATATGAGAAATAGTTATTTAACTCAAACTCTTTTTTAAACAATATATCGTTAATAACACTTGACGATCTACTGATAACATCATTCCAATTTTGAATGAACTGATCGTTTAGCTTTTGCTTAAAAGATAGTGCGAACCATTTCCCATTTATTTCATATTGGGATTGCCAAATATTACCATAGCCATTTGTATAAATGAGTTGCTTTATATATTTTCAAACCAGTTGGATTTGAGTTTGCTTTGTTCGTGTAACCCATGTAAGACGTTATATATATATATGCTGATAATTTGTTTTGAGAAGAGTCATTAAGTTTTGTTCAAAACGAAATTAATCTAGACTGAATATCTACTGCGTTCGGTTTGATTCCCAGTTTACCATAAATCATATAAGATGGTGTCGATCGTTTTAATTGTAGAATTATTTTTAAAAAAACCCACTTCAATTGTACCCTTTCAATAATATTCAGGTCCCAAATCCACATATTTCACACCCATATAAGAGAATTAGTTTTATCATTTTGTGAAAAAGATTAAGTTGAATATCCAACGGCAAATTTAGTACTGTTATTTTTCGCAACAAAGAAAACATGTCATTGTTTGCTATATGACGTTTAGAAGTCGGATATGCTCCACCTCAGATATTTATACTCACTAACATTTTCGAGCTCAATTCCTTTAAAAAATAAAGGTTAACGTTTAGTTTGATCTATCAAGAATCAACATTTTCGTTTTATCAATGTTGACAGTTAATTTGCACTCTTCGCAGTATTTTTCGAAAATATTTAGATTTTGCTGCCGATCATTTAATGTGTTGCTAAAAAGTACGGTATCGTCAGCATACTCTTCAGTGCATGTAAGTCCCAAATCACTCCAGTTTAAAATCACAGTAAATGATTAGGACAAGCAGGTCAAGGGTCTAGCTATTTGCATTGCTAATTGCTCACAAAGGGTATGTATAGATTCGAATTTTGGAAACTTATCTTTAACAGTCCATCTACAATTCTTATATATTAAACAATAAAATAGAATATAAATAGGACATGTACCATTTACTCCTTCAATCAATTGCTATTTTCAAAAAGAGGACTTGTTTCAATTCGAATCGAATAACTATACATCGGAGTTATTTATTCTAGTAAGTATAAAAATCACATATAAGAGAAAAACACACTAAATCGAACGAGGTCAGGGTTTACAATTTCCGGCTGCTGTCATTTCCCACAAAACACCCATTTGTCACAAAAATGGAATGGTCTTAATTCAAAGAAAAAACAAGCCATTATATTTATGTAGCGAGTTAAGGGTTAAACTTACGCACGATCAAGTTGAGTAGATTCAGATTTTGAAACATTTTCACCAGTAATCCATTAAACCATATCGACAAACTTTTTATATACACAAAAACAAACTTGAATAGAACAGCGCCATTTCCCCCCGACATATAAATGCCCTTCAACAATAGAAAAGAAGGGATTACTTTTTATAGTATGGATTACCATTCGAAATACACATCCGAGCTATTTGTTGTAATTAGTGGTTATACACCTTACTGTTGATATCCACGTCACTATTAGTTAATACTTGCGTGACACTTCTTACTAGGCCTAGTCTGCTTTATCATGGCGGTGCTCTTTAAATCAGTGTTTGTCAAGAGGTCGTATGTCCGTTGTTTTATAGGACTACAATGCTGTATACTTATTGCTATGCTACTCTGGAGTAGAAGTCAAGGTAAATCTAGTACTTTTTATCGTATTTTAAGCGTTTTTTCTCACCAAATTGAAAACTTATCACAATTTGCATTATATTCAGTTGTACACTATCTATCTCTATAGATGGATATACGTGTTTTTCCTTATTTCCATGAAGATAACAACTAGTAGCTATTGCACCGTATTGATAACGCGTCTTAAGAAACATCTCATTTTATCCCTTAACCCGCTACATATACATATCTGTTCTTTGTTCTTACTTTGAATTAAGAGTATTCCATTTATGTGACAAAGGGGTGTTTTGGGAAAATGACTAAGCAGCCGAACATTGTAAACCCTGATCATCCTGCGAGTTACTCATGCTCGCAGGCTGATCTAGATTTACAATGGACTGGAAGGCAATTATAATCGTGCTTAGCGGGTTAAGGGTTAAATATGTACATTAAATGAGGTAAATTCATAGATTTACAGTTAAGAAGCATTTTAATATTAAATACTATCCATAATACACATTTTCTCATATTTCAACTAGGTATATATACAATTCCACATAACGTTAAGTCACTTTCTTTCCATCAATTAAATACTGAAGTAAATTTTAAGGGATCCGTATTAGAGTGACGTACAGTTCTCATTCAGTGTGTCCAGTGGTTAGACAGATACCAGCTTCTATAAGTCTGGACTGAAACTAGACGATATAACAACCTTATTTCGTTACTTTTTGTTGATGATATGATTTTGATTGGAAAATCTCCTTCTGAGTTACAAGAGCGTTTAAATGGGCTGAAAGAATATTCAGATAAATAGGGTTTATAGAGGTTAATGCCGATAAAACTATGGATTTTAGAAAATAGGGTCAACTTCTAGTAAATGAAACCTGGGTCTATAACGGAAATTATTTAGAAGTAGTGACTAGTGGATCCTTCATGAGTGACTGTTAATATTGATGATAGTTATATAATGCGAGGCTGTCCCGAGCATCATGACAGTCGTATCCAACGTGTTTAATAAAGTCAATATTAAATAAGCTCGAATGGGAGATTCTATTTATCACATTACTCCAAAAAATCGCATAGGAAAAGTATAGATGTAGATAACATATTAATAACATTGTCATATAATGACGTCTGTTGCAACCCTAAAGGTAACACGCTGCAATAAAGGTTAACATTTTGGGACTAAATGTAACAACCTACACTAAATGTAACACAAATGTCTGCACATAAGTTAACAACTAAGGCACTGAATGTAAATAATTTGGGACTAAAGGTAACAACCTACACTAAAGGTAAAACATATGTCTGCTTTAAAAGTAACAACTAAGGCACTAGAGGTAAACATTTTGGGACTAAAGGTAACAACCTACACTAAAGGTAACACAAATGTCTGCACTAAAGGTAACAACTAAGGCACTAAAGGTAAACACATGGGACTAAAGGTAACAGCCTACACTAAAAGTAACACAAATGTCTACACTAAAGGTAACAACTAAGGCATTAAAGGTAAACATTTTGGGACTAAAGGTAACAACCTACACTAAAGGTAACACACATGTCTGCACTAAAGTTAACAACTAAGGCACTAAAGGTAAACATTTTGGGACTAAAGGTAATAACCTACACTAAAGGTAATACAAATGTCTGCACTAAAGGTAACAACTAAGGCACTAAAACATTTTGGGACTAAAGGTAACAACCTACACTAAAGGTATCACAAATCTCTGCACTAAAGTTAACAACTAAGGCACTAAAGGTAAACATTTGGGACTAAAGGTAACAACCTACACTAAAGGTAACACAAATGTCTGCACTAAAGGTAGCAACTAAGGCACTAAAGATAACACGATTATTTACCTGCACTAAAGTTTACATCAGATGCCCTAAGAGATAGTTACACATAGATAGTTGTATTTTTTAATTTTATATTCGCTTGATATTTTCTGTTTAATGTCGAATAAACTTCACCTTTGAAGGATACGAAGCTAATGTGTACGCATCCTATATGCCTATTACACTGTCTGGAAATACACAGACGATAGATGATTCTCTTGTTTTATCAGTATCATTCTTACTAGGCACGTTATTGTTGAGGAAATATAAAAGATAGAATTGATTCACATTTCTTTTGCGTTTATACGGTTTTGGACGACGGTTGTAAATTTCAAATTCCTTGAAGCGCTATATTTCGGCGTTCGGCGATTGTGATAGACACATTTACCATAAATCTCTAAGACGATTCTTTAAATTTGCCATTTAATACCAGCGTTTAAAACCGTATAAACGCCGAAAACTCCATGAGCATACAGTTGGTTCCTGGTTGCCGCTTTCCGGTTTCCAGTTCCCGGTCTTATTCGAATCGAAAAGGGAACCAGGAACTGAGAACTAAGAACTGGTTTCTGGTTCCCGGTTCCTTGTTCCCGGTTTGAACCCAACTTGAAATTGAATAATATCACCTTGATTTTCATATTGCAAATATCCCAGTGTGATGGAAAACGACATGCGATGTATTTAATTTGGCAAAATAAAAAAGCATGATGTTTGTTGCAGAATTATAAATTATTCGGTAAATCACACAATTTAAGCAGGCTTGAACAAACACATTAGCCAGTACCTTATTAAACCCAAATCGGGAACCGGGAACTGATTCCTAGTTCCCGGTTCCCGATTCAAACTCAATAATGAACTGAACGATTCCACTTTTATTTTGCAATGCAAATATCCCAGTTTCATGGAAAACGACATGCGATGTTATAAAACTGGGAACATAAACATATAGGATTTTTTTACCAGAGTTATATCTCCTAACCATAACTTAATGTGATACTTTACGATTTCAACACCATTTCTGCAGGCTTTAACACACACAGATACCTGTTCTCAATACGCGCTGAATAGGGAACCGAGAACTGGTTCCTAGTTCACGGCTCCCGATTCGAATCCAGTAAGGAACTGAACAATTCCAATTTGATTTTGCAATGCAAACATCTCAGTTTATTTGACATGTGAAAAAGACGTGCGATGTTATTAAGTCGGCAAAATTGAAAAACGTAGGACTTTTTTCTTCAGAGTTTTGTCTTCTAAAAATTCTCTTAGTGGGCTCCTCCTGTCTTTCGTGTGCTATATATAGTCTAGAGGCCACTCGACGATTTCTGAGTCGAGTTCAACATTTTGCGAGGAGCATAGTCATATGTATCACTCGAAAGGGTAATATCTTGCCTTTGTCGTGCTACCCGTATTCAGCACAGCTTTTGTATCCGACAGGGATAAATTGAGGTCAAAGGTCATGACATATTTTTTGAATATTTTATTGAAAAATTGAATTGAAAAAAATATTTTTTTGTTTATGCACGAAGCATATTTCGGTCATAAATCATAAACTAACATAAGTAAAAGGCTTGGAGGTGAGCTGATATACGATGATAAGTCTTCGTACGGCGTCCGTCCGTCCGCCCATCCGCCGTCCGTCCACCCACCCGCCGTCTGTCCGGAAGAACGTCTAGTAGCCACACCATGAATTGTGAGTCGAGTTCAACATTTTGCGAGGAGCATAGAGACCTGTATCATGCGAGAGGGTAATATATTACCTTTGTCGTGGTACCCGTGTTCTGCGCTGATTTTGTATGTGACAGGGGTAAATTGAAGTCAAAGATCATAACCCTTTTCCAGAATATTTAATTGAAAAATTCAATGTACATTTTTGAAAACCATTATTATTTTGTTTATGCACGAAACATCTTTAGGTCATGAGTTAACATTAGTAAAGGATAAGGTAAACTAATGTACGGTGATAATAATTCTTCGTTCGTTGTCCGTCCGTCCGACAATCCGCCCATTTGTTATCTGTCCGGACGAACGTCTAATAGCCACTCCATGTATTGCAAGTCGAGTTCAAAATATTGCTAGCAACAAAGAGATAGTTATCACTCGAAAGGTTATACTTCCGCATTTGTCGTTGTACTCGTGTTCAGCCCTGATTTTGGGAGTAATCGGGGTACATTGAAGTCAAAGGTCATGACCCGTTTTCACAATAATTAAATAAAAAATGACATGTCATTTAACATTTTTGAAAAGCATAATTATTGTTTATGTGTATAAAACTACTTTCGGTAATGAGCTAACATGAGCCAAAGGTTCATAGGTGAGGTAGTAAATAATGATAACTCTTTTTCTTCGTCCGTTCGTCCGTCCGTCCTCCCATCCGCCGTCTCGTCCGTCAATTCGCCGTCTGACCATACGGAACATGCTGACCGCTCGACGAATTTAAACAAATGGATGTAACATTTAAAAAATCGTATGTCTTGTTTATTTATAAATCACCTTTCGCGTATTATCACACATGAACCAAAGCCTTAGGATGAACTAGTATACAGTGATCACTGCTCATTGAGCGTCCGTCTGTCCGTCCGCTCATCTGCCATCTCTCCGGAATTTGTCTTGCAAGGCGAGGTACTCTTTTTATTGTTGTTCTTTTACTTTCATTCATTCATTCGTTCGTTCGTTCGTTCGTTCATTCATTTATTCTTCATTCATTTATTTATGCATATCTTTACATAATTAATATATTTATACTATTAAAACTTATTTTTGTTAATGTCCTTGTCTTTTGCACACACATAATATTCATTTTTGTTGTTAACTTTACACTGAATCATGAGGTCACTTCACCAAATGTTTCATTAAGAAATAATTATATTTTAAAGAATACATGGTTTACGTTTAATATAACAGTTTCCCCAAAATATGGACACGTTGTTTCATATTGCCAACCTTTAAGTTCTAACGACATTTGTTTACTCGTTCAGAATAGGTTAGATAATTTGTTAAAACAACAACACAAATCTCTAGTTTTCACACTGTTCTGTTTTTCCCAACGACCCATATTTCTTATATGTCATACTTGAAACTACAAATTAGTTTAAAGCATTGAGATAAATGGATTAAACACCAAAACGTTGATAAGAAGAACATGTTTGGTAGAGAGGGATTTGCATTTAAAATATTAAACGCAATAATCTTTGTGGATTTAGCGATGATGTAACCTCGGTCTATGGTAAGTTGTAGTCACAGATTTTCTAAGATGGTGGTATTCGTGGCACAAGAATACATGTTTATATTTCCATTATATAATATGTGTATATCCCCAAAAATCACAATGAGACCGCGTTGGCTCTTGATAGTTCAGCAGGATATATTCTTGACGTTAATGTTAACTAGCATATTCGTCGTTCAACAGACAAAAAAAAGACAGTTGTTCCTTTTATGCTAGTGAGCAGACATCCCACGTACGCTAATCATTTTTTTTAAAAAAGTTTGACATTTCCCCATAGTTGGCTTGCTTATGGTTTTAACAAAATTTAATAAATAATCGTCATACAAGCTGTGTTTTTCATAGATACCAGTAGTTTTTATTAAAAGTGCGACAAAAGGTAAATATATACCATGAAATATAAAATCAAAATAAAAGCGTGAAAATTCCACGAAAACCAGGTTTTCCATTTGAAATGCTATTACAGTACCGGTAAGATGAACATGAAGTAAAACAAGTTATTTGTTTTACAACAAAACCAGCAAATTACATAAATGAAGTTGTTGAAGCTCTAGTATTAAACTGATACAAACAGTGTACAATATGGAATAAATAGTGAACACGAGAATTACAAATATGAATTGATACACAGTAAAGGAAGACCGTAAAGAAAGAAAAGATTTGTTAGTAGGGCAACTATAAGCTACATACACAGCAAGTTTCGTTGCAGTATCTCATTCCTAACTTATAAGTATTTGAACGGAAATCGTTTTTTTCTCTATTTGTAGTAACAGTGAACTTGACCTTGACACCAAATTCAATCTCAAGCCTCCTTTCCAAATAAGGTATCTACACAGCAAGTTTCGTTCCAATATCTCATTCTCAAAAGGTTATTGAGCTGAAACTGTTTCTATTTTTACTAACAATGACCTTGACCTTAACCCCAGTGACCCCAAATGCAATCCCAAGCTTTCTTTCCATATACGCTATCTACCATGCAAGTTTCATTGCAATATCTCATTCCTAACAAAAGTTATTGAGCGGAAACTAAGAGTATGACGCCACACGCACGCAATCCGCACGCACGCCGCACACTCGCCAAACGACATACCCCTTAACTAATAACCAGGTTTTCCGAAAATATTTACTAATTCTAATGTTATTTAAATATATTACACGTTTCGCAAATGAGTGCTTAACGGCTCATCCACGCAGTACCAGTTAGTTAAAGCCACTCCAGATGAAGGGTTATAATATATAGGCATCCGTGAATTCTTACTAACGGATAGTATAATTTCATTAACATGTTTAAGAGGGATATACTCCGATAAACGGAAAACTCCGGTTTACGTCCCCATCAGACGAACGAGGCTGGGGACGTGTGTTGCTACATTCCATATAAACTTGTTTCGCTTGTGAAGCTTGAACCAGGGACCTCCAAACCGTCACCCATATAATATATCAGATATGTATTAAAGGTATCAACAATTGATTTTCCTTATCAATTGGCATTCATTGTATTTGTTTTTAAATATTATATGAATTGAAAACTTACAAGGCTATCAATATATTTTTTCATTTGCACCTAATAAAAAAACGTGAAAAGAAGGTCATGACCTTTAGCCCCGATTTTCACTCGTCACGTGCTAAATCAGGGCTGAACACGCGTAATGAAAAGGGCCAGGGTGTAATCTTTCCAAAGATATCAAACACTTTGCTCCTCGCGAAATGTTGAGCTAGAGCCTTAATTAGAATAGATAGGCTAACGTGGCATCTAGACTAATATGCATATTTTTTACATTTATATCATTACAACGAACACGCACAGGCTATTAGTATATATTCTAACGTATTGAATATAACACATGTGTGGTTTAAGATTTTACATCAGTATTGGTAACATATCGTTGTGATATAATCACTAATTCTAGAGCTTATCTTAATCCGAAATCTTCATTATGCAAATACTTGCATACTATCATACATTTATATTGATAATTATGAACACGGCTGTCCATTTGAAGAACAAACAACATCATTACATTGATCATGACAAAGGCAGACCAACCCATCCAATAATTCTGGTCGTTCAACAGCTGGTTTCATAACATGAGGTGTTAAAAGTAGTGTGTCTTTATCTATCTCATAGCCATACTATGTTGGGTCTGTCGAATTTAGTATATATATCCTCTCCAAATCAGTAACTGATAGACGAAGTACAAACCTATCATCTGGGGCGGTAACTTACTTGTTTTTACGCTCTTGTTTTCAAGCTCCTTTTTTATTCTCAAGGTATTCAGAGACATATATTTATCGGACAGATAATTCTTGAAGCTCACCAGTACTGTTCATCATTACACTGAATGCCCTTTCTTGCCAATTTCAAAGGAAGAGCAACACGTGTCGTACCCTATGAGTATGTAAACCATCGACAAGATCCGTTCAAATTAACAACATTAACGTTTATCAAAACTATTATGTATAAGAATTAATCTGGTCAAATCTAAATTTTCTTCATGTCAGTCTCGAAGAATAGTTTTTCCACACCCAAATGGTCAAAGTGAAATACTAGTAATACATATGTACACCCGTCTTTTGTCTAAGAAGAAGAACAACAAAACATTGCCTGGATTTGGACTTGACTGTATAGCAATAAATGAATAAGCACGCTGGTATCAGCTTTCTCCTGGTTAGATTCAAGATATTCAATGACTGCTACACAGGCATTAGAAGGTTATTCATTATATGTTGTCAATGCACACACAGCTCAAAAATAACAACTAAAAACATTATTTGGCTTTCACATTTGCATAGCTCTATTCTTCACTGTCGAACACTACTACAGTTATCGATATACATTGACGCAATTAAACTCTATGACAATTTGAAACAGGCTAGTGTGTAAAATTATGGTTGTTAATCGCGTTATAAATTCTAGGCTATATAAAAGCTCGTTGTAATCTCGGTTCCAGGCCAAAAGATCTTTACAATGGAATTGTCCAAATGTATGGGGATTCTTAGGTATCTTTTAGGACAGTTTACTACTGGGTGTCTAAATTCAAGGCCGGGCAAGAGTCTGTAAAAGCTGCCATACGATGTGGACGTCCAGTTAGACAAAGAACCAAGTCTGGAGTGATGCTTAGCAATACATTTTGGCCGAAAAACCTTGGTATAGGGTGAAATACCTAACTTGAATGTATGGCTTATCATTAGGAAAGGTTCATCTCATTTAAAAAAAATAATTAATGTGAGGAATATTACAGCTCGCTGGATGCCCCTTTGCTGTCTGAGGAGCAAAAGAAAACTCTTGTAAAAAATGCACGCCAGCTGCAGAAAATGTTCCCCATATACGAAGCTCGAGAATTGTTACTATGGACGAGACATGGTGGAGTCGCTTTTTTCAGCTAAAAAGGACAGTCTCACACAAAATATGGGCCACTAAAGCAGCCAGTAGACACTGCATTGCGTGTCCTTTGGAGGCCTTAAGCAGTTTTCTTCACAATACATGGACCATTTGTATAAGTCGCCATACAACAGAAGAAAGTGTCAAAAGAAATATAAAAAGATCGGACAGGGAAAGTAGCATTCAAGGAGGACAGTAAACCACAAAACACAGAAACAAACACGCAAACAGACAAACAAGAAGGCAAAAGCAATAATAAATGCAAACGACATCACAAACACAAAAAGGGTTGACAATAGGGCTACCGCCTTGGAACGGTCAGTGGCAAAGTAGGCCACTGGGGGTTTAAACCGGTAAGTTCAGTGAAAACGTTTTGAAGAAGCTAAAATACTACTTCCTGAAGCGAAGCCCTAAATCTGGACTCCGTCAGATTTTTCTGCTACATAACAACGCTCAAGCACACACAGCAGCTATTGTAACTAAGTTTCTGGAACTGTAAAAAGTCAATGTACTCCCGGGTGCACCTTACTCGCCTGCCTTTGCCCCATGTGCATAACTTCTTTCTTTTTCCACTCCTAAAACATATGTTTCAGGGAAGAAATATGTTGGTCGAAAGTCCCTTGGGTCAGCAATTGACCAGTGACTAAGGGGTGTACCTTAATTCCAGTAATAAAAATTCAAGTGTGCCCAAAACGCTTACAATCGGCATATAAGCTAATGGAGAGTACTTTGAAGGAATGTTAAGATTTGTTAAATGTTGTACTTTTTCTAGGAATAACACTACAACTGACGAAATATAATGAACACCCCTCGTATGTTATTTTCAATGTCTAATGTATATATAATGGTCCTCTCCAAGAAGTTCATGGGCACTTTCAGTTAGGTGTTTTATATACACTTCAATTTTACCTTAGAAAAAAAATATAAAAGATCGGACAGGGAAAGTAGCATTCAAGGAGGACAGTCAACCACAAAACACAGAAACAAACACGCAAACAGACAAACAAGAAGGCAAAAGCAATAATAAATGCAAACGACATCAAAACACAAAAGGGTTGACAATAGGGCTACCGCCTTGGAACGGTCAGTGGCAAAGTAGGCCACTGGGGGTTTAAACCGGTTATAGAGTGCACAAAACCTCACACTTACCCTACTGTCATCCCATAACTCTTGCTACTTGTTAGACCTTTTTCTCTGCATGAATGATCAATTTTTGCCTTTATGTGAATTGAATTGAGTTTTATAGTTGAACCAACAGCTAAGGTCATATGGCAACTTTCCAGTTTCCATTGGTAGAGAACGACCTCCCAAAGTGTCACTCCGTGCAATTTTCGTGCACGGGCGGGCACCTGGATAGAACCACCGACGTTCCGCAAGCCAGCTGGATAGCTTCCTTACATAAAGATTCGCAGGCCACTGAAGGATTGAACCCACAGCGGTGAGGGGCAAATGATTTCAAGTCAGAGACTCTAACCGTTCGAGAGTCTTGGTGCATTAATTCAAAGATTACCATGGACACACGGTCTAACATATGAGGTAATCCGCACAGAGTATTGTTCCTTCATAATAAAGCACTTTGGTCGGCCAACTGTTGTAGGGCTTGATGGATATCAGGATACACCATCAACGAAAGACATCAGACTAGAAACATCAGAGTTATAGCCCTTGATTTTTAAAAAAAAAGTTTTCCAGTAGGCCTTAGACTATTCAAGCCAGTAGAGTGATACAGGCCCTCTTGTGCATCTTGTTACCAGAAGACTACTTAATACACGCCACTCTGTAAATAACATAATTTTAGACATGGAGGTCATCTTGAGTGACAGTTTGGCCATAAAACACAATCCGTCTATCCTTCAGCAATTTCATAAAATAATATTCTAGTCTAGATTTGAAACAGTTTAATTAATGACAATTGATCACAATATATTTGGAATGGATCGACCCTTTAAGATTTTTGTAGGTCGCCTAAGATCGCCATATTTATGGAAATATTAAATGTCCAGCAATCGTTCAAATATTCATACAGTCATTCCTATCAAACCTTGCATTCTCAGTACTTTCAGTAATTTGATTGTTATACAATTCCATCATTCTGGGGGTATATTCAACAAGCTATGCACACTTTGCCTGATGCCTCTTTTCCAGTTAATGGGTTTACTAGTCTTGATGCGGGATTGGTTAATGAGAATGGGTCAATCAGTATTTCATTAAAGCGTTTAGTCATTTTGATGGCAATGTTCCTTTACCAACTTCTTATAGAGTAGTTTCTTCAGCTTATTCGTTTTTCTAGATATTGTAGTCAAGTTTAAGACTTAAACATTTATTAACTTTGAACAAAAATTATTTTTGAGGTAACGACGGATTGTAGACCTGTTATGACGTCTATACAGATAGATTCATGCTCAGCTTTGTGTACCACTTGTCGCAGATTTGTTTTTATTTTGCTATGAAAGGGATTTCATGTTGGGTCTTTCACCAGATACCCAGGCAGATGTTATTGAAGCTTTTAATGAAACCTCTCGGTATCTGGATGACATACTGAACATTGACAACCCTTTCTTTCCAACTATGGTTCATACTATTTATCCTAAAGAACTTCGGCTTAATAAAGAAAATATATCTGATAATAACGCTTCTTTTCTTGATTTAGATCTCTCGATTGAAAATGGTAAAATAATTAGCAAAATCTATGACAAGAGAGATGATTTTAATTTTGACATTGTTAATTATTCCCACTTGGATGGGGATGTTCCCCGATCAACATCTCATGGGGTGTATCTGTCTCAACTCATTCGTTTTTCTAGAGCTTGTACTCGAGTTGAGGACTTTAATATTCGTAATCTTTGTATAACTAAAAAGTTACTCAATCAGGGTTACCGTTACCATAAACTTCGTAAAACCTTTGCAAAATTTTATTATCGTAACCCTGATCTTCTTTCCAAATATAAATGTAATTGAAGGACTCTTCTGCGACAAGGACTATCACAACCTGACTTCTATGGTGATGTGATTTATAAACTTCGTAAGATTCTTGGTCATGATCACTTTCATACTATCTTTGTTAAACTTGTTAAAAAGTTTATCAAAAGAGGTTATGACCCTATCATTTTGCAACGTACTGCATGCTTGGTGGTGGACCCTTTTACAGTTCGCCACTATGCTTTCCTCTTTAATTGTTCGATGACCGGACAGGCTGTGGACCCTATGATGACGCCTACCTAAAGCCCATTGGGACGGTGGCGTTTGATGTTTGTCCATGTTCTTTCTTGTCGTGCCCTTAATGGTGTATTCTCTTACTGCTCTGGCTTCTGCCAAGTCATTGAGTACCTTCATTGTGGCTTTCTAGGCTATTGTTTTTTGTATTATATTTACATGAGCATATTTGTGTTTTACTTATATTGCCTATTGATGCTGCCTTGTTGGTTAGAGTTTAGATCATGGCGGGGATTTCTTTATTTACACTGTCCTGTTTTAATGGGATGACAGTAGGGTAAGTGTGAGGTTTGTTGCACCCTAGAACCGGTTTAAACCCCCAGTGGCCTACTTTGCCACTGACCGTTCCAAGGCGGTAGCCCTATTGTCAACCATTTTGTGTTTGTGATGTCAATTGCATTTTTTATTACTTTTGCCTTCTTGTTTGTCTGTTTGCGTGTTTGTTTTTGTGTTTTGTGGTTGACTGTCGTCCTTGAATGCTGCTTTCCCTGTCCGATAATTTTATCCTTATTTACTTATATTGCCTATTAATGCTACTTAGTTTGTTAGAGTATAGTCTGCCATGGTTTTGTATTTACAGTACCCGTTTAACTGGCATGTTAATCGGGTTAGAGTGAGGTTTGATTCATCCTATAACCTATTTTGAACTCTAAGCGACCCTTTTGTCACCGTCTGTTCAAAAGCGGTACCCCTATTGTAAACCCGTTTATGTTTGTTGGTGTTGGATACTTTATTTCTATTTATCCTTTTGTATTGTTGTTTGTTTCGAATGCGTATTTTGGTTGACTGTGTTCTGTTAACGCTACATTTTCTGTTCGACGTGTATACACAGTTTCGTTGACATCATCATCAAATGGTGACTCTTTGCAAAATGCTGTGTTAGTGTGGTGCTTTACACCCTTATTTGTAATCGCATGTTTTGCGGTTAGAGACATTGAAAGAAACCACTGATCAAGTGCATTTTTCTGGCGTGTTAGACCAATTATCTATTCCTAGTTTTTAGGTTCCTTGTTTTCTGTTGCTTTAAGAACATCCATAGTCTATCCATACTGAGTTAGAAGTTCCTGCGATTAATTTTGCAACATAAAGGCCATGGATGAAACTCTCCATTTACTGTTTTGGAATACAGTGCATCTGGAGGACCTTAAAATGTATGTACCTTGCACGTACCTTGCATGTACCTTGCACGTACCTTGCATAAGCAGTTCGGTTTAATGCAATAAAGGAAAGTCAATACTTTGTTTTGGCATATTGATGTACATCCCGCAAGACATGGCGTGATGATGAAATGAACAACTTAACTGATTCAGCAATACTCAAAAGGTAACCGTTTCAAATCAAAAGAGAGTAGAAGCATCTCCGTCTTGGAAACTAAATTGGTCACGTTGATATTCCAGCATGTTAATTATATTGTTCATCACTTCTTTATTGGCAGAAGACAAACAACCTTTGAACTTTTTTGTTTTTGTGAGGTTTGGTGCACCCTAGAATCTGGTTTAAACCCCCAGCGGGCCTCTTTTGCCACTGACCGTTCCAAGGCGGTTGCCCTATTGTCAACCCCTTTGTATTTGTGATGTCTTATCTTGCTTTTTATTCATCATTAAAGTTGTTCTTTGTTTCTGTGTGTGTTCGTGGTTGACTGTCCTCCTTGAATACTACTTTTGCTGTTCTAGTTTTATATCTACTTTGGCTGAAATTGTAACAAACATCTTCTTTGTAGAAGTTCATCTATCAAAATATATAAAAACTATACCTCTCAATGCCCTTTTGATTTTCCTCACAATAGTATGTGTTCTGCTGTACCCTTAGCAAAATCATCAATACTCATTACTACTTATTAGGAAGCACTTTCAGCCCTATATTGCCATAAAGAAAACATTCATGCAATTAGTGACATCATAAAATGCATACCTCCTCCATTGACAAAACGTTTTCCAACTCATGTTTACGAACTCAAACAATTTCGGGAAACAGTGTAAGCAGTCCCATGTCGAAGAAAAAAATAGGACCATAAGTTGACATAGGGCATTCATTATCCGTTTGCTCATTTGAGGGTTGCGTACACTGTACTGTATTTATAAGGAGGGGTCATTATAACTGGACTATATACTACTGCAATATTGGACTGAAATACTGTCCGGTGTGGAAGAAGCTTTGCTTTGTCATCACAAAACATGTCCCATCTACCAATGCTATACATTCATTTCTTGAATCTCAAATATTTTATTAATCAGAGTACTCAAATGCTAAATTGTCGGAACCAATGAGATTTATTCCGTTGCAGTTTCGTATAATATTTTTGGAAATATTTTAACATTGTATGGTTTAAAAAGTGTTGCCTTATATAAGGCTCGAACCCTGTACAGTAGACACATATTATACGATGCTCTAACCGACTGCGCCAAATGCTCAGTTGGCTTGTTGCGGTATTGAATTGTATCTGCAATCTGATTGGTTCCGATAATTTGGCATGTGAGCGATGACAGGGTTGGCCTTGATATTGATATTGCCTATAATGTGAACAGTTTCATTCAAGTGTTCATGAAAGGTAATGTCCTGTATCTGTATGGGACTGGGTAATCAGAGGCCACTTCCTAAAATGTGTGTAGAGCAGTAATGTATGTATTGGAAGATGTAAATATACAAATACTTTACCATTTTTAACACGGTATACTGTTTAACACGGTATACGATGATCCAAACAGGATAGACAATATTCGGTCAGAACAGATTCGTGGTTTCTTTATTGATGTAGCTGCGTCTCAATAGGACACTTATTGTGTGTTTAAATGTGTTTAATGGTGTTTACTGTTATAACTGAGGCTTTATATATTTCCCAGTAATAATAATAGTTTATTCCCCCATATGTATATATATATAATGCATGAGATTGACAAACAATTGGTACGTAATTATTGTGTTGTAATATGGCGCAATTCATTCATTCGACCGTTCGTTCATTCGTGCGTGCGTGCGTGCGTTCGTTCGTTCATTTATTCATTCATTGACTGGTATAAGTTCGATAGCCATTGGCATTCACTAGTCACATTACTAACTTGAGATACACAACAATGTGACATATATGGCGTGTCTTGGTTAGAGTGTGTTACAAGTGTAAAATATAGAAATAGTAGAAGTAGCAGCAGCAGTGGCAGTAGTATTAGTAGTAGCAACAGCAACGGCAGAAATAGTAGTACGTAGTAATAGTAGTAGAAGTACTAGTAGTAGCAATATCAGTAGCAGTAGTAGGTGTGGTTACCAAAGCTCAAATGGCCTTCCTTTAGCCAGATGTAGCAACGCTAAATGTAACAAGAAAAGTCATAGTATACAATATATACTATGACGACGAGCGGCAATAAGAAAGAAAATTGTAGAATATATTTGTTTTAATTCATTGCATTGGAATTAGAGCATCATGTGTGGTTTCTTTGTGTAATCCTGATCTGGCATTTACCTACGAGAGGTGATACAAACTTCCAGAACAGGTTACTCTTGTAATGATCCTTTTATTATATACCTCTTACACATCATTAACATAGAAACATTTGCATTTCTATTGCATACACATTCAATAAAACATACTATTTCTCGATAAAGTGCAGCGGGAAAATGTATGTAGTTTTAAGATGTTGGTGTCATTGGTCTGACCTACTTGTTTTCGTTGTATGACGCAACGTCGTCTTGACGTTCTCGCGCATATGTGGCGTAAAACTTGCTTGAACCGATGTTCTATTTTTAGAAAGATAGTGATACTAATTCTATTTTTAGTAATATAGTAATAACCTGTAGTGTGATACAGGTTGTTGTATGCCATTGTAAGAAAATGACGGTACTATGTATATATTATTGACAGGTATATAATAAATATATATATATATCTACCAATAATAAAAAAAAGGCAAAACATCTGGTAAAGTTTGTTAAAATTCAGATGAAAAATGAAAGCCTATTGTATTAACGAGGCAAAATATAGCATTTTTAACTAAACCAAGGGCCATAACTCCGCTGTTATTGGTCCGATCTGGCTGGTTTTCGAACTTGTGCGAGCTTTCATTGATATTAACAATCTGGTAAAGTTTGGTAAAGATCGGATGAAAAATGAAGGCATTTGGCCGGTAGAGCTAAAAAGCATCAGCTCCAAAAGGTAGGTCCAGACATCCAGGCATCCAAAAAAAAGATGCACTACCTAAGACACAACTATGTCGAAATAGAATATGTTTTCTTCCAAAGATTAAGCTATAAATTTGGTTTAAAACATCTAGTGCATAATTCTAGTTCATGGGAAGTGATGTAAATATAACACTTAAAGTTATCTGCCCTTTGCTTGGATGGTGAAGGTCACATCCACATTTGCTTTGTCACGTTGCAATGTTCCACTCAAGATACAACTATAAGCAAAGTTTGAAAGGTCTTAGTGCATACAGTTTGTGAAAAAGTGACCTAAACGCCAAAGTTGAAGGTAAAAATTATAAGGTTATCTGCCCTTGCTTGGAGGGCCAAGGTCATTTTCACATTTGCTTTGTCACGTTGCAATGTACCACTCAAGATACAACTATAAGCAAAGTTTTAAAGGTCTATAGTGCATACAGTTTGTGAAAAAGTGACCTAAACGCAAAAGTAGAACCTAATAATTATTAAGTTATCTGCCCTTTGCTTGGAGGGTCAAGGTCACTTCCACATTTGCTTTGGCACATTGCCATGTACCACCCAAGATACAACAAGGTCACAATTACCTTATTCTGGTACGCGACACACTGCTATCCCAAGAAGTATCCAGATAACAAGTTTTCTATCTCTAAGACTCAGTGTTATAGTATTGAAAATACGGTGCAGACAAGCATTTTCTATGACAGAGGTCAAAGGTCAAGGTCAAAGTCACAGTGGCCGTATTTTGGTATGCGACACACAGCTATCCCAAGATGTATATACCATGTTTGGTATCTCTAAGTGTTATAGTACATGCTTTTATCGATTCAAATGATTAAACGCTTGCACATACGTCGGAACATTGCTAGTTTTATTCGTAAATACTCGGGTAAAATCGTCAACATATTATATGAGTCATCCGGTGAGGTAACGGATTTGTACGACAGCGATCGAAAACAAAAGTACAATTTGGGGTTCACATTTCATTGATCAGAGCATCTTTACCGTTGTTCACGAATATCAATGGTTAATTTTTATTGGCTTACTAGGCCCGCGTTAACCATTCTCCAAATCGACATAGGCGAAAAGTAACCTGAACTGGCGAATGAAAACCGTAAGAAAAAGACATCGGCGGTCTGGCGAATCCAAATTTCACACCGATTTTGTCTAAAAGATCTCGGAATATCCCGAATTCTAATTCACAAAGTCTTTCACTGTTTATAAGCCACTATCCCGCTGAGTGCTTTAGCTAATTAGTGACAATCCATTTAGATAGATAAACTAATTATGGCAGCGTTTATTGAAAATCACTGTCAAATTGTCGGTGCGATAGACTCCGCCCACTGTTCCGCCTCTTGCTGTCAATCAACTGGTTTGTGTCCCCGCGCTCAACATTATCTACAGATTTAACTGTGTGATCGAGCTGGGTAAAACATCAAATGTGGCGATTTCTAGCGGCCAAAATGGCTGATCAAAACAGAAAGTTTGAAAATGGTTGCTTACGAATTAGACAGAGATACTCAGCATGTCGGTGTTTTTGAACTTTACGATCACTGATAAGTGTTAAAGGGACACATGGCAATCTTGATTTTTTAAAAATTAACGGCGTCTCGTTAGTTTTTCTAAATAAATTGCATTTGTTCAATCATTAATGTTAATTATAAGAATTGTATTAAGCCATTTGTTTTTGCATATTATTATTTTTTTATATTATTGCACCAGAAATATATTAAAACTTATAGTATAATAAGACGAAATAGTGAATACTTAAAATTTTATTTATTTAAATGTAACCAGGGTAAAAGTAAAAATGAATTGAATTGAATTGAATGTTGTTTAACGGCTCATCAACACAGTATAGGTTATTTAGAGCCGCCCCAGAGAGAGGGGAAGGATACATAGGAATCCGGGAACCTGCCCTACTCTTATTATCGAATAGATTCCTATGGTTCTTTAACGTGCTCGGAGGATATACCGATACGCGGGACCGCCCGGTTTACGTCCCCATCCGACGGACGAGGCTAAGGTAAAGTGTCCAAGAACACACCGACGGAACTCAGTGGCACCACGGAGGATTGAACCCGTGGCCTCCGGTTACAAATCCGCCGCGCTACCGACTGCGCCACGCCAGCCCCCAAGTAAAAATGATACTGGATATATAAATTGAGACACCCATTTCAAATACTGCAAAAATGACATGTGTCCCTTTAAGTGCCTACTAATTAGTTGTACACACGGTATCATAAACTGAAACAATGGCAAGTGTGAACCGGTGTTTGATCGGCTGTTTCTGAATTGGGTTCATTTTATGGTTGATTGTTCAATCAACATGAAACAATACAAAAGGTGCGATTACTCAAAATATTGGTGTATGTAGCATTTCTGAATTTGCAGCGTGATCTTTCTAGCTTCTTTGGAACTCGTGATAGTTGAACTTGTTGTATATGCCTCAGTTTAGCCTTACATTCTTTAAATATATTGCTATTTATTTTATTTCTCTGAATGTTAGCATATTGAAATGCATTTAACGAAAATACTAAATGGTGACAAGAGTCTGCATTTTTGTATTTTCTTATTATATGCATGCATTCATTCTGTCCTTTTTTAAATTTCGGTCAAAATTAAAATTACATTAAATTAAATACAATTTTTAAAAAGTTTTGAATATTGTACAATTCAACATGTAATTATAAGCACTAAAGCAGAATGCATATGATGTGGAAATATTGATACCCTATAGGTTAATAAAGCATACTCTTTTAACTTACTATTGATGTGTACGCAAACGCAAAGTTTTAGCGCCACCAATTAGTTTAAAAATATCTCGGCCAAAGATTGGCTAAAGACATTCTAATCTGGCTAAAGGAATTGTTAAGGCTTTAGCCATATTTGGCTATTGGGTTTAAAATCCTAGTGCAAGGCTAGGCTTAGTCTTACGTAAAGTACGAAATATCAATTGATGTACACCTTTATTTTTATAAATCACCGGGATTCCATACTTGGATAGGCTACACAACACTATTTTTTTCCCGAATAAATCCCGGTTTTTACTGATTTGGGTAAAATTCGAGGGGTTTACATGGCCTGGAATTACTGTTTTCAAATTCCCGACTTTTTCCCGATTTCCCGGTCTGGGAACCATGATATTATGTCCTTTAACAGAAATGTGACAAAGTATTTGTATTAAAACTTTAAAGAACTCGATATCATTAACCAGTACACAACAATGGCAGTTCAGCTAGGCTTGGTATAGTTCTATGACATAAAACGTCACAGAACAGAGCTAGAGATCAGCAACGTATTTGCGTAAATTCCCAGTTAAAACTCCCTAAATACACAATTAAATTACTTTATTGGTACCAATTACGTTTAACAAATTAATTACGCAAAATAACTGTTTTTGTCAGCGTATCATATTTTATCAATTACCGTGAAGACGGCCAATATCAAACGGAATGCATCGCCGTTTCCAGTCAATTCTCAAATAAGCGAGCCATTGAGATTGGCTAAATGTGACTGGTTATCAAGTTTATTTTTTTTCACTCGAAAGTTAATCCTTCAGGAACAAAAATGTTGTATACAGTCTATTTTTAATTATTCGGCATCACCTAAGCACTCAACTTTCTCTAAACGTCGTCAACATGGCGAAAAGAGGGGCAGGTGTTTGAACTTAGTGCAAGAATATTCATTATCGCTAAATATTAATGACCAACTCAGAACACAATAATAACTAACGTTACTAACTCAGAACACAGTAATAACTAACGTTGCGACGTTGAGTCGTGACGTCAATAAAGTGTTGCTGACGTCGACGTCATCCGCCGACAACGTTCAATAAAGCGAATATTTGTTTCCAAAAACGTAATTTAAAATGTAATAAATAGATTATTTAACTGCTGGGATCGATTATGGGTAATCCTTCACTTGATGGTAGACGTGCTTTGTTTTTTCACTCGCTCGCATGCGATCGTTCGTAAAAAGAACCACACGCCTACCTCTTGTGAAGGATTTCCCTATAATCGATCCCAGCATTTAAATAATCTCTATATAATTCAGTTAGGACCCTGGTTTTGTATCACTGCTTAACACAGAAGTTCAGAGAGATATTGCACAGGGTATAGTTCTCCCTGTACACTGGACAGACTACTTTACATCCCTCCGAAGGATGACCTATATTCACAGTACCATTCCCAAGTAAGATACTGCGGGAGTTTGTTGGAAAATTCCGAGATGTGACCCCACTGGAAATCAAACACGTGATTTCTGGGACTCGAGTCAAGAATGCTTAACACTTGGCGAACGCAGGGTTAAGTTTCCAAAATTATATGGAAACAAAAGAGCACAAGATGTTTCGAAAGATAAACATTCAAGAAAAATAGGTATGGAAGTCTCCTGAAACATGGAGTCATACACAAATATCCTAGACACATTCGGTATACACAGGGTCTGAATGACCCTGACTACCACAACAGCCACGATTCTCACGTCTCCGTCTAGGTATTTTGTTATTCTTTTAGTTTAGATACTACAGATTACCAAATATGCAAACGACGACTAGAAACGTCAGGGAATGTTTATGCACACACAATCTTCCAATTGTTCTCTCGAATATTTAAACATGCAGAATGAATAACAAATAAGTTATAATTTTACGCAGTCTTGATCATCTGCGACGCTTGCTTGTTTACAAAATTATCAGGCGTCGAACATGATCAAGACTAATTTCATGTATGTCAATCCGTGACAACGCAAACAATACACGTACACAAAACATTCATAAACTGAAAATGTGAGCTAACTTTATAGACACGTATGACAGTGGAGAGTGTAAACTTGCACATATTCTACTTACGATAAATTGTTTCGTCCTAACTGGAGCACTCTCGTTGCACAAAAGAAAACAAAATGGAGGAATGGCCGCATCGAAACGGAAATGGAATGCTATGACGTCAGGCTCTTTCAGTAACACATTACTTTCATGAAACGCCTCCCGAGTATTGGCGATCTGTGCAGTGAGGTCTAAATCAAGTTTATGTTCACTATAAAAAAACACATACATCTATATAAATCTTCCTTTGAATTTTATTAGAACAAAATGTAGTTCAAATCGATTCAAAAACATATACAGAAAATGGAATTCGCAATTAACTATCTCCATACACGAGGGGTATATTTAATTCACGCTTCACTGTGCACTATATGCAGTATATGGAATCTCGAATTAGGTCAAACACCATCACAGTATTAGAGCGTTCTAATGGTTTCCATACACAGTAATAGTTATCTGAATTTCTATATTCATGAATAATAACGCTCTATGAAAACGTCGCTAAACGTAAAAACGTCGTAAAAACGTTGCTAAATGTAAAAACATCGCTAAATGTAAACAGTTTTGTCGCTAAACGTATAAAAGGGTGATTGAGATCTCGAAAAATGTACAATGTTGTAAACACACAAAATGACCTGTGATACTATACTATCAAAATATGGTTGTAAAGTTTTGGTTTCTTATGTGTTTTTTTTCTTATGTCACTTTTTACATATTTACACTTTTACTCTTAGCAACAAAATATGTTTTTACATTTAGCTCCTTTTTATTACATTTAGCGACGCTCACGTTTTTACATTTAAAGACGTTTGCATTTAAATTGAACACCCCTTGTTTACGTTTAGCGACAAAAGTGTTTACATTTAGCGACGTTTTACATTTAGCGACGTTTTATTTTACATTTAGCGACGTTTTACATTTAGCGTTGCTACATCCACACATTTAGCATAGAAATATGCGAAAACAACAGCAACTTGTGGAAATCTACATGTTCTACAGAAATTATAATTTCGCTCTAATTTCAATGTACAGAAAGGTAATTTCACAAATGGTAAACTATCTTTATAATGGCAAGAAAATTGTCGATTGTTTTAGCGCTTTTTATACAAAACGGAACAGAACAGAACAGAACATACTTTTATTGACTTGTTTGTTGAGTACACCATCATAACATATATACAACAATATTTAAATCACGTTTAACATACAAAGTATATGATTAATATACAGACATATATCAGCTCTAAAGAGGATGAACTATGAAGTGTTCACACATGCGTTATAGATATTCTATGTGACTATAATATTTAATCTTGCTCTTTACCTTGCTTGTACTTTTAAAGGTGAAATTGTATGTTTTAACTAAATGGGAGATAACTTTGATACGTACATTGGAATACAAAAACTAAGTGAAAAAGGTGATCAATCTAAGTCATGCCGATGATTTAAAATACTTCACAATATAAACTAACATTACATTATTTAAGCTAGATGTGCATAAGGGCTTGCTAAACTTTATGTTTTCGGTATATATATATATATATATATATATATATATATATATAATTATATACAGGAAATGAGATTTGTTTAGTTGTCCTATGTCCTATGACGGCGGAGTCATTCACTGAGTTTAAAACTGACATACATTGGGGTGTACAAAATCATCGGTAGTAATGACTCATTTTCTGTTTAAATTCAATTTTCTTAGATTATCTTAACACTTTCCAGGCTTGAAGATATATTATATAAGCATACATTTATACAGCGGTGAAATGAATTGGTGCATTTTACCACTAAGTGCAACACCTTTCACAAACAATGAGTCTTTACTACCCGAATGAAGTCTGTTTTTGAAAAAAAAAAGCATACTGTCACAAATATAAAACTGAGATTCAAATATACTCAACAAAAAAAGACTCTTCCGCAACTTTACCCATACATGTAGACACAATAAAAATATATTTTGTTTGGTCTTATATGTTAATACCTCTGTTAAAAGGCCAGCACTGTCATGAAAACAATTTTCCTTGAATCAAACTTGTACGCACAGTTATTCTCCTTGTTTTGGTTTAAACAGCATTTCAGGGTCTTGTGGTTTAAACTTTGATATAACATTGTTTTGTTCTATTGAAATAAACAGAAGATAACACCAGCACCAAAAAGACGGAGAAAGTAAGCTGACCTGTTCACTCACTTTTGCGCCATACAGCTTTCAAGAATAAATATTTTCAGATTACCTCCCTTTATAATACAAATATAGTGATTTCGCAATTTGAATAAAACATGTTTTAGCAGCAACACACTAACTCCGATGTTAAGTTTTTGATGATTATTAATATTGATCAAAATGATTAAATGGTAAGTATAAAATGATGAAAATATATCTAGATTGGTGTACACATTGTAACAAAGTCAACCCTATGCAAATCACAGCTTAAAAATGCGGAAGTTAATTTTTTTGTTCAGTATATTTGCTGTTATAACAAATGTTAGTCACAAAAGTCAAAATGTAATCATCAAATAAGTTAACTTGTTAAAAGAATCGCACTTCTAGGGATACAATGAAATTATGTAAATACTGGTGCAAAAAAGCCTTTTAAAAAAATCACTCTTATAGGACAATAATAAAACAAATTGTTCTCATTAATTAATTTTCCTTCCAGTGCAATTACAGTCATCAGATTCTTCACGTTTCACGTTTAATTTCAGACGTTGCAAGTTTGAGAAAATACGTTTCCGGTGTGGTAGAGGAGGACACAGTCCAGGTTTGTATATTGTATCATTATGTTAACAGAGCTGTCTGAAACCAGCACCTTTAAAGTGTATGACAGAGTGGTCATCACAGTACAAAAGTATATACTGTAAAGCATAGACATAAGACAACTGTGTCATTATATGTCTTAGCCAGTTAGTCAGACTTTCAAATAGTTTAAGCGATCGGTAAACATGCCAGTAATAGCTTATATACGATTATTTTAAAGAAAATGACATGCCAAATAACGGCAAAATTACACTACAAAACCGTGTATCAAAACTCTGTCCATGTGTTCAGATCATATAATAATGTATACGTGCCCTAAAACAATACCCGTCACGGGTCCTAAAAAAAACACCCGTGATTGAATGTGCGTAAAATAATTCGACGCTCCAGTTTCGGGGTTTGGCGTGGCTGGTTAAAACCGTTTATCATGCAGATGTGCACTTTTCTGCCTAATAAAGGGGTGACCTATTAAATTTTGCTTTATTAGGCACTG
This sequence comes from Cyrtodaria siliqua, assembly GCA_037043455.1. Lineage (NCBI taxonomy): Eukaryota > Metazoa > Mollusca > Bivalvia > Adapedonta > Hiatellidae > Cyrtodaria > Cyrtodaria siliqua. The sequence goes on from JAWPHD010001766.1 coordinate 242,964, forward strand.
ACCAATAGAGCAAAGCAATGCGGAATCCCTCGGCGTTTATTGTACGTAACGTTATCTGACGTCATGCACGTAACGTTGCCTGACGTCAAAAAACGAACAAGAACATTCTGAGAAATAGGTAATTTAGAAATTCATACAGAAAATGTGGATAATCTACATGATAAATAGAATATTATGTCAGTGCCTTTTATTATCAAGTTTATTAGGCTCGGCACAAAAACGAAGAATGCCTCGCCATTCTTCGTTTTCTAAGCCTCGCATAATAAACATGATAGTAAAAAGCACTGACATAATATTCTCTATTTATACTGTGTCTATAGAGATTGGATTTCAAAATATGTTAGTTATATATATACCTCTTCGTCAGTAGATTTAGAAACGGTGTACATATGATATACAATTTGGCTGTTGTTGGCCGGATAGCCGGATAGCTACTTTAATTACCACACGTAATATTATTGAGTCTAACTTTACAAAGCCAATTCAAATTGAATTTAATAAGGAATTCAAGATTCTTTATTAAGTAACTTAAACATTACAATGTTTCTTGATACATGCTATAATGAATAATATTTTATCATGTCGATCTGCATAATTCTGCCGAGAAACACGGTGCCTGAGATAAAACCTTATCTCGGCAGTTACGTTTCTATCGCGTCAGGTGCACTTCTTTTGATGAGGTCAGTACCTCTTTTGATGACGTCAGGGTATATTTGATGACGTCTGGGTATTTTTGAACGGTTAAAAATGGGGAATAAAAGAAAAAAAAGTATATTAAATGATTTTAAACGATCATCATGATAAATAGAATATCATGTTAGTGCCTGATCGTATCCAGTTTATCAGGTTTGGCACGAAAAAAATGAAGCCCGAGGCTGTGCCGAGGGCTTCATTTTTTTCTCTGCCTCACCTGATAAACTGGATGTGATCAGGCACTAACATGTTATTCTCGATATATACAACAGTCAGTCGTGATAAGTATGTGCATAGACATAAAGGCAATGAGCAAAACATGATTTATACAGAAAGGATATACAAACATATATTGAACGTGAGGTTGTACTAAGTACATTCTCAAAAATAGAACACTGCAATGTGTATGTATGTACATATATACATATTGAAATATCACGAAGAACGTTAAAGCAAATAGATGTGCAAAAGATGGTGTAGTATTTAACTTTAGGTGAGATTTACAGCACACTTTCATGATTATTAACTATTTTTTGTCGAATAAGTGTCGCTTGATATACAAATTAAAACAGTTTTGAGATATCAGAAAAACTAACAGACTGCATTAGCTCAATACATTTAAAAACGCTTGGTCTAACAAAGTAACATGATTTAATATATTGTTTTCGAATGTCATGTATGCTTGACATATAATAATATAGTGGTATTCGTATTCTAGATCACCAGAATTACAAATTAAACAGTAGCGTTGGTCAAGGTCGATTCTGTTAACACTATAACGACCTGTTTCAATCCGCAGTTGATGCGATGACAGTCTTAGCTTAGTAAGAGCAATACGGAATTTTTGTGGTATTTCATCTAGATAATTCTCATCATTGAAAGTGGTCTTAAATAGTCTGTATGTACACACAGATCGACTGTTATTTACAGTAGTATACCATGATTGAACAAATTAATCGTTTATTCTTTGCTTGAACAAAAGATGAAAAGTAAGTAACTTAACCCTTAACTTAATCTATTAACATAAATAGGGTATCGAAATAACACACCATACATAGCAGCATTACAAGTAGATTGTTTGACATGCAACAGAGATTTAAGGAACTTTAGCTGAATTCATTCAATTTCTTTAATTTTACTAAATCCCCATATCTCACAAGCATAATTTAGTATAGAGCTAACGAAGGCATCAACTAGCTGACATATTGTACTAGGCTTCAGTTACATATACTAACAGTAAAGTATTTAGTGCTTTTAAACCTTTACCAGCTAATGTTTCTTGGTTTAAATTATAATTACTTGTATAATTAAAGACGGTTCCAAGATAATTGAAATTGTCTACAGTTGCCATTGGTATATTATCTTATTGTATACTTTCATATTGTCCCGTTTAGTTTGCATTGAGCTAAGCGTGCAATATTCTACGATATTGCACGCATTGATATTGCACGGGAACTTTTGCTCGTGCTTGCTAAGAGCCGCGGAATAGAAATAAGGAACTACTTTCAAATAAAAATAACGGAATCCTTCCTATAGTGTCAACAAAAAAATACGAGTTTTTTTTCAACCTTTTATGGCAAAAATTGATAAAATAATTCAAATGGTCACTCACCCACTGTTTCTAACGTTATCGAATGGTAAACAAACTTCAGAAAATCGCTTGATGTTTTTAATGACGTCATCCGACATCGACGTCGTTTTCGCGCAAAATAATCATCCACACAAAATGAAACTGAATGGCAAGATAGGAATTCCATCAAAAGCTATAAAAATAACACAAATACAATGAAAAGTAATAGTCATACAAGTAACATTGATCAAAAACAATATGAAAGTATACAATAAAAAGGTTATTGAATTTGTATGGCTAAATATTACTTGGAACTCGTTGTTTTGGCGCAGGACGACTCGCAAGCTCGTCGTCCTTTGCCAAAACAACTCGTTCCAATTAATATTTAGCCATACAAATGCAATAACCTATAATATGCCCATTTTTCGTCATTATGATTGGACCTCGTTTTCTAAAAAACAACAATTTTACTTTTATCGGGATTTACTTGTAGTCCCCAATTACTACAGTAAGAATGTAGAAGATCTACACGTTTTTGGAGGTCATTGAGTTAATTACCTACTACCATCATGTCATCGGTAAATAACAAAAGAATAAAAGAAATATCATCAAGACTTATACCAGAATTAACATCATTCATTAAAAATAGTTCTGTATATTCTAGAAATAGTGAAACTTATATCGGAGACATCACCTCCCATTACTTTAAGCCAATATAACACTCAAAATAGTCTTAATATATTTTACAACCCCTCGCGCGGGCTTTAATTTAGAATACATATCACGAATTACTCGCAGAGTTTTACCCCTTAAACCTAAGTTATACAGTTTATACCAGAGCCCGTTGCGATAAATACTGTCAAAATATATGAAAGCACGCGCTAGGCGACCATTTTCATTAAGGATTTTACTAACAATGGCATTAAGCACAAATATTGCATCAGTAGTAGAAAGATGTTCTCTAAAACCATATTTAGCATCGCTAATAACATTATTTATTTCGGCCCGTCCGACACCCTTTTATTTAAAATACCAGTAACTATTTCTGAGAAGCAGCTAAGAAGGATATTACCTCTATAATTATTAACGTTACCTGGGTCATTTTCTTAAATATATTCCATCCATTGCTCTGGGAATAGTCCTGTATTTAAAATAACATTAAACTGTCTACTAGATGTGACCATAGAATATCTGATGCTTCTTTTATAATGTTTTTCAGTTCTACATATCATTAGAGAAATATTGCACATTTTACCATTAATTTAAGTATTTTGCAATCCATTTGTACCTTACCAAAGAGCGCTTCATGCTCATTAGGGCCTCTTGTTGTACTCCATTTTGTTCGTGCATATTGTAACAATTAAATAAAGAGATACACTAATATTATTTAGCAATAATAACATCATTACATACGATCTTTTTACGAGTAGTAGAAATCAAGCTGTAGAACTAAACGGATGAAGTATATACGTCTCGAAAGAAAATGACCAAAACAATTGGTCCACCTTGAAAACTTTGAAAATGATAAAGATGCATTGATATGTGCTGTCATGATAATCTAGAACTATCATTGACGGTGATGAATATTCCCGCTTTGAAAACGTTTGAAATGAACGGCACATGAACACGCCCTGGAATCGCACCACCAGCATTGCTTTGGCAATACCGATAGTTTAAGGTGGAGGATTTCCGGTAATGCAGGCGTGTGATCAAAATTGCCGAAGTTGGCGTAGGCGCTTATCATTGCGCACATTTGTTCTTCTGTTTTAAATCTTGTTTTTCTTTAAAAATCGAGGAATGTCTTGTGCTAGCCAGTTGACAAGAGCGACTATTCCCAGAATATGGGCATCGAAGATCTACGCATGTTTGAGAAATCCTTTCTGCCGTATGCAATTTATGCAAAAACGCATAACTGTCAAACACATGTAGATGCTCTTTTTATATTCAAACCTTCACACCTTTACATTAATCTTGTGAATTTCCCGACCATATATAGATGGGGAAAAAACATTTATACAGTGATACAGTTTATAAAAACCCAAGCGCTTTCGGCTTACGCCTTCATCAGTGGTACGCAAACACGAAAAGAACAAATACGAAACAAAAAACACTAAACTACACGGCACTTTAAATAAAACTCTTTAAAAATGGCAGTTTTGCAGGATTGCTTACTTTGAATAGACATTCTGGAGCCAAATGTGATACTAATAAAAGAACATATCTGGTTGGATGAGGGTAAAACTGTATGAAATGAGAGTAAAGATGTGAAAAAGATAACACAAACCCTACCTCAAAACCTAAAACCTATAATCGATATTGCAGGATACAGTATGAAGCAACTCCAAAGCTAATAAAAACAATGAATAAGGCTAAAACAAATAAAATAAAATAAATGGAGATATTTAGATCAAGGGAAGTAACACAAGTTCTAATAATAGAACATTGCTGGTAGGATGAAGGTAAACTATTACTTTGACATTTATGATTAGTTATAAAGAGAGAGTGTGTGAGTGAATAACCCTACCTCAATACCTGAGACATAGAATCGATACTGCAGGATAAAGTAAAAAAGACTCCAAAGCTAATTAGAACTTTGAATAATACATACTGATAAAGGTGAGCCTTTGTGAGCAACAAACACAATTACGAGAATAAAATAATATATATAAATGAATAAAAAATTGGATCAAGGGAAGTAATAAAAACCAGAGTATGTGTGTTTACATTTATATATTCTGTAAGATGTATCTAGTCCCCTTTGTTGATTTCTACTGGATGTTTTGTGGATAGAGACTGGTCGTTATGGATAGAGACCAGTATATATCTGAAGCGGAAAGACAATTGAATGACTCAACCTACTACACGCCTCTGGACCATGACCCAACTTTAGAGTTTGCTGCCGATGTGACCAATGCTGTAACATTATTGTTTGAACAAGGTCATATTAGTCAGTCCAATATGGACTACCTCTTAGTTCCCAATGCCAAGGCAGGCAGATTTTATCTTTAACCAAAGACTCACAAACCAGGTAATCCCGGTCGACCAATAGTATCGGCAAACGATCATCCCACAGAAAAATATCAGAATTTATAGACTTTCACCTGAGACCTCATGTTGTATCTCTATCGTCATACATCAAAGACACCACAGACTATCTTCGGAGACTAGAGTCCAATATATCAGTCCCGGAAAACAATCAACTGGTATCATTGGATGTTACATCCCTCTACACTAACTTTCCACACAAAGAAGGTATTTTGTCGTGGTTACGTTTCATTGACGATGTTGATATCCAATGGTGTCATGGTCCAGACACTTTACATCCATTTATAGACAAGGTCAATGCATTCCATCCCTCAATCAAATTCACAGCAGAGGTTTCCAATGAGAAACACGTGTTCCTAGACACAGTTTCACATATAGAGAACAATGTTATTATTGTTGACCTCTACTCCAAACCCACGGACACACACCAGTACCTTCTGCCCAACAATTGCCACCCTAAACACTGTTGCAAGAACACACCGTTCAGTCTTGCACTTCGTATTAGACGAATATGTTCAAACACCAATACATTCGAAATCAGAGCAAGTGAACTTTCGGACCCGTTACAAGGCGAGGTTACTGCATGACAGACATTGTCAATGCAATAGACAAAGCACGGAACCTCAACAGAAAAGAACTCCTTGAATACCAGTCGAAGACAAACAGTTCAGAGCAAACTTTACCTTTCGTGCTTACATACCATCCTGACCTTCCCAATGTGTAACAGATTATTAATAAACACTGGTCACACATAGAGAAGTCAGAAAGTCTGAACAAAATGCTGCCTAGAAAACCCACTATTGCGTACAGGAGACCTAAAAGTCTCCACGACATCCTTATTGCGGCCAAGTTGAAACCCGACTCCAATACTAAGACCACGGGACAGTCAGGCCCTTGCCATACATCGAGATGTCAGACTTGTAAATACATGTCTCCCGCAAACTATTTCTTATCAGCACTCACTTAAAAACACAATCAAAAGTGTCACAAACTGCAAATCCGCAAACGTCATCTACTTAATGACGTGCTTGATTTGCAAAAGGAGCAGTATGTCGGCGAAACGAAGCAGGCGTTGAACCTCCGATTCAACATCCATCGCTCCGATTGTAAAATACATAGGTTTGCTAGGTCGCCAGCGACGGAACACTTCAGTTCAGAAGGCCACACGTTCAGCGACTTGTCTCTGACATGCATTGAACACAATCCAAATTGGACCAACGCAGAACGTGAATTGCGTGAAACGTACTGGATAAGACTCTTAAACACAAAACATCCAGTAGGAATCAACAAAGGGGACTAAATACATATTACAGAATATATAAATGTATACACACATACTCTGGTTTTTATTACTTCCCTTGATCCAATTTTCTCCATTTATTTATTATTTTAGGCTTATTCAAAGTTCTAATTAGCTTTGGAGTTGTTTTTACTTTACCCTGTAGTATCGATTCTATTACTAAGTAATTGAGGTAGGGTTATTCATTCACACATTCTCTCTTCAGAACTAATCATAAATGTCAGCGTTCAATTTACCTTCATCTTACCAGCAATGTTCTATTATTAGTACTTGTGTTACTTCCCTTGATCTAAATGTCGCCATTTATTTTATTTTATTTGTTTTAGCCTTATTCATTGTTTTTATTAGCTATGTAGATGCTTCATACTGTATCCTGCAGTATAGATTATAGGTTTTAGGTTTTGAGGTAGGGTTTGTGTTATCTTTTTCACATCTTAACTCTCTCTTCATAACGATATGTCAGCGTACAGTTTTACCCTCATCCAACCAGATATGTTCTTTTATTAGTATCACATTTCGCTCCAGAGTGTCTATTCAAAGTAAGCAATCCCTGCAACACTGCCAAACGATAAATTGTTTTTGAAAGAATTTTAGTTAAACTGCCGTGTATTTTAGTGTGTTTTTTGTTTCGTATTCGTTCTTGTCGTGTTTGTGTTACCCTGATGAATGCGTAAGCCGAGAGCGCTTAGGTTTTTATAAACTGTAGCACTGTATATAAGTAGTGAGTTCTAATTACCTCCCTTTAATATACTTCAATCTAATGAATTCACTGATCCGGCACCTTTTATTGTCACTCAACATAGCTGTATGTGGTTGAACGCTTAAATGTGGCCCATGTTAATTCTTATTCAATTCGATATAATTCACGCACGCACGCACGCAAGCACACGAAAGCGCACGCGCACGCACACTCACACGTACACAAGTACACTCAAAACGCGTAAACACACACGTACAGACATATGTACAAACATGTACACACATGTACACGGCCACTCTCATACACACACGCTCGCACGCACGCATACATACACACACACACGCACACAAGTAAACACACGTTAACACACTCGCGCGCACACACACAAACAAACACAATGCAAGTATACGCACGTGCGTATATACATGCGCACACACGCACGCAAGCACTCACAACACGTTAACACATACGTACAGACAATTACACACATGTAGACACACACGTACGCACATGTACACACATACATACACATACACACGTAGAGACACACGGAGACACACACACACGTACGCACGCACGCACGCACGCACGCACGCACGCACGCACGCACGCACGCACGCACGCACGCATGCAAGTTAACGTAAACACACGTTAACACACGTAAACAAACACGCGCGTGCGCACACACATACACACACACGCGCAAATGCACACACGTACGGACATACATGTACACACACGCACACACGCACTCACATCACGTAAACACACACGTACAGACAAGTAACCACATTTACACACACGTACACACACGTACACACACACGTACACACATGTACACAAACGCACGCACGCACGCTCGCATGCACACAAGCACGCGCAAACACACAAACACATGTAATCATCTACGTACGCACGCACGTACGCAATCACGCACACACACACACACACACGCGCGCGCACGCACGCACCTACACTCGCGTTCATACATGTACACACACGCACTCACTCACTCACAACCCGTTAACACACACATACAGACAAGTACACTCATGTACAAACTCGTACACACATGTACACATACACACGCGTAAATAACCTAACTGTGTTGATGAGCCGTTAAACAAGGTAAGAACCCAATATATCGAGTGTAAAAATCATTTTTGACCCAATTAACTGGTGTCTTTATAACTATATTACCCAATAACAAGGTAAGGACCCAATATATCGAGTGTAAAAATTATTGGGTCAAAAATGATTTTTTCACTCGATATATTGGGTCCTGGTCTTTATAACTATATATATATAGTTATAAAGCCACCAGTTTATTGGGTCAAAAATGATTTTTTCACTCGATATATTGGGTCCTTACCTTGTTATTGGGTCCTCAATCTGCCTATAATTCAACGACCCAACAATACATGCATGTTTAACAGAACTACATTAACCTAATTAAGCCTCTCGCACATAACTTATTTTACACGTTTATTTGGCCCCTGAGTAGGGGTTATCTCCCCTTGACAGTTTGCTAAGTGTGTATATATACTGTTTATCCAATCAGAGTTCAGGTCAGAGTTCAGGACCCAATACATTGGGAAATTCACAATGCCCCAATAAACTAGTGATGCGGTATATATATATATATATATTTTTAACAAGACCCAGCAAAAATGTTGGGTCAGACCCAGTATTATGGTTTGAGAATAAAAGGCGTTAACAGTTGAATTACCCGTTAAGTTACGACTATATAGGGATACATAAGTACCTTTAGGTGTACTTAATTCATAAAAAAATACCAAACACGTATATTCACACTATTTCAGGGTGGTCCCAATAAATGTGTTCAAATAGAGAGACCCAGTATCCTGGTGACTTTAAGTATATATATATATATATATCTGACGTACATTTGTGAATTTTTAGACAACTATAGATATAAAAATCGAACAGGAAAAGCAGCATTCAAGGCGACAATCAACCACAAACACACAGAGAAGCCAAGAACAAATTTAAAAATAAACAAAAGGCACAAAAGTAACACATCACAAACACAAAAGGGTTGACAATAGGGCTACCGCCTTGGAACGGTCAGTGGCAAAAAAGGCCGCTGGGGGTTTAAACCAGGTTCTAGGGTGCACCGAATATTACACTTACCCTACTGTCAACCCAAAAAAAAGGACAGTGTTAATAAAGAAAACCCCGCCATGAACTATTCTCTTACCAGCAAGGCAGCATTAATAGGCAATATAAGTAAACCACAGAGATGCTCGTGTATATATCAATACCAAAAACAATAGCCTAGAAAGACCCAAAGATGGTAATCAATGACTTGGCAGAAGCCAGAGCAACAAGAGAATAAACCATTGAGGGCACGACAAGTAATCACCTGAATAAGATTTATCTCCAAAAATGCACAGAAATACAGGCGTGAAACCTGCAATGCAGGCGTGCTATGAAAAAGGAACAAACTCAAGGTGGACTGATTTGTCGTTTTGAGAGATTTCTATTATGTTTTAATTATCATATTATAAAATTATTATTGTTAAATACACATTAACGAACACATAGTAACATCTAAATATCATAATATACCTGAAGAAAAACAATTACTGTCAGTTTGGCACTTAAAACCCCCAATAAGAACGCAAGATTAACTCAGTTATTGAATGTGTTCGAGGTTCAATGCAGCTACTACAGCGCTTTGAATAGATGTATTCTCCCCCAATATGTTTCGGATCGCATTGGTTTTTTTTGGTCATGTTTTTTTTCATGTTTGCGCAGAAGATACCAACATACGAATGTCAGAAGCTAGTCTTCAAAGCGTTGTGATGACATGTGCACAACATAATCTGGTAAAATTAATTTAATTTGAAGCAACGCTAACGACACATATACAAATTAACTTGTTCCGGCTTGTTCAGTAAACAAAAAAAAGGATATTTTTTAAATACTTACCCCATTTTATTCATGACTGTGTTATTTTAAATCACGTTCTTCGTCTGATTTCTAAAATCGACCTTGTGAATATTATGTCGGTTCAAACTTCGCACAAAATGTGTAGGGAGCTCCAATTATTTGATTTTTAACCGGGTTTTTGAAAAAAGAAATCAGCTTATAGATTGGCGTAAACCGGCGGGTTGGCGGCGGTCGAGCGGCGGGCGTCAACATTTACATTTTGTTATATCTTAGTATAACCATGTCCAATCTTCACCAAACTTAATAGCACCTTCTTCTCATGATGCAATGACCTTACCCAGAAAACTAGTTTACTGTTACCTACTTTCTCTAAAACATATGAAACGTTAACATTTTTGTTTAAGTTTACGTTAACCTTTTTATTTAAGTTTCGTTTCCGCTCAATAACTTTAGTTAGGAATGAGATATTGGCATGCAACTTTCTGGATAGGTAGCTAATATGAAGAGAAAGCTTGGGGATGCATTTGGGCTCAAGGTCACTGTTACTGAAAATAAAAAAATGGTTTCCGCTCAATAACTTTAGTTATGAATGAGATATTGGCACGACACTTTCTAGATAGGTAGCTAATATAAAGATGAAGCTTGGGGTTGCATTTGGGTTCAAGGTAAAGGTCACTGCCATTAAAAATAGAAAAATGGTTTCCGTTCAATAAAACTTCAGTTAAGAATGAGATATTGGCATGACATAAGTGGTTTCGGAGGAGATGTCGTTTGAAAAATCCTTAAATTTGACATAGGTTTAGCAATGGCGGCCATCTTGGTTGACTGGAGGCTATGATAAACACAAATCTGAGAGGGGGTCTCCAAAGTAATATGGTGATGAAGTTTTATCAAAATCCTTTAAGCGGTTTCAGAGAAGATGTCGATTTTATAAAATTGCTAACAGACAGATATATAGACAGACAGACAGACAGACGGACGACGGACGAGAAGCGATCCCATAAACTCGCCTGGCCTTTGGCCAGTGGAGCTAATAATGAAATAATACGTTAGGACTGAAACATCGGCATAACACTTTCTGGATAGGTAGCTTATATAAAGAGGAAGCTTGTGGGTTGCAATTAGGGTCAAGGTCAAGTTCACTGTAACTTAAAATAGAAAAAAGGTTTTCGTTCAATTACTTCAGTTAGGAATAAAATATTGGCATGAAACTTTCTGAATACGTAGCTTATATGAAAAGGAAGCGTGGGATTGCATTTGGGGTCACTGGATTCAAGGTCAAGGTCACTGGTACTAAATATAGAAAAAAGTTTCCGTTCAACAACTTCAGTTAGGAATGAGACATTGAAATTAAGCTTTCTGGATAAATATCTTACATAAAATCAAGCCTGGGATTGCATTCGGGGTCTGCGTGGCCGAATGGTTAACGACGTTGCGTTGTAAACCTTCGCCTCTCACCGCTACGGTTTCGAATACAACTGGTAGCTCGACTTGTAAGTGAGGAAGTGTCGATTTTTACGGATGGCGGGAGCTGTACAGTACTGATTCTAGAAAAGTGGATGGTCTGCCTCCACCACAAAAAATCGACCGTCATATATAACCTTACATATGTTGAAAATGACGTAAAACACCATATAAAAAAAAGCTTTTGGGGTCACTCGGTTCAAGGTCAACACTGTTACAAAAGGTGAAAAACAGTTTCCGCTCAACACTGTTACAAAAAAAACCCGGGTTCTGCTCAATAACAGTTGGGAATGACTTATTGGCATGAAACGTTATGGTTTGGTAGCATATATGAACATGACGCTTGGGATTGCATTTAGAGTCACTGGGGTTAAGGTCACTGTCACTAAAAATAAAAAAACGGTTTCAGAATATTTTCAGAATGATCCCGCTGGAATATTTTCATAATTAGTTTCTTTATTTAGAATTATCTGTAAGTTTACGTCCAATTTGTCAGTAACTTGAAAAAGGTTTTATCACAAATACTGCATGTTGAAAAGAAACTAAAATCTGCCGTGAACATTGTGCATACACTATTCAAGTGACACATCTTTCACATTGTGGAAAACCCGGCTTTAACGTCAAGAAACATTCGTCTTGTATTATTTCTTATTGTTTAAAATAAGACTCCCTTCATTTGAATTATACCTCTCTTCAAATAAAATGAGCATTTATTCATATGAATAAAACTACGGTCCAATTTATTTGCAATTAAACAACGATCTACTTCTATTGAATAGATGTTCATTTTAACTGAGTATAAGTCTACTTCATTTGAAGGTTTAATTCAATTTAATTGAACCGAGTTCTAATTCAGTTGAACCTCTCTTCAATTGTATAACCGAGGCTCGACTACTTGACGAGAGTTTAAATGAGTTTCTTTTAAGTTGGCATTCCAGTGAGTACTATTATAATATGGGCATAATCTGTTCAATTAAAAACAAACTAGTTTGGTTAGCTTAGTTTATAGAGGATTGGATTTAAAGGTCATTAAAGGTTCCTGATTCGAGACCCAGATCAGGCTTAATAAGAATGCGAACGGTTAAAACTAAATCAATTGAATAGAACCTCACTTCAGTTGAGTAAAAATGAGATATAGGGTCCTATAGAAACAACAGCATCCGAGCGCAATGGCATCGTAGGTCCACACTGTACTGCAAACAAGGACTGAAAATACAATGAAAGAGACAAAAAACAACAGAAAGAGTGGTGAAGACAGGGTTACCGACTTGGAACGGTCAGTAGGCAATAAGGCATACTGGTTAGCTTGAATCGATTTTGTATGTGCACAATCCTCGCTATTATCCTGTCTTCAGCGCCCAAAAAGACAACACAGTGTAAACAAAAATGAAAAGAGACAAAAAACAACAGAAAAGGTGGTGAAGACAGGGTTACCGACTTGGAACGGTCAGTAGGCAATAAGCTTCTTTTCAATTGAAATAGAAATATGTTCAACTGATTTAGGCCGATGCTCAAATAATTGAGTTTCAGGTAATTTGGTTTACATACTAATTGATTTTGTTTTTCAAGTGCCGAACTTGCCATTCCCAGATTCAATTATGGTTTTCTTCAGGTAAGTTATAATATTTAGATGTTTGTTAATGTGTATGTAAGCAATACTTATAATAATATGATAGTAAAACATAAATCGACATCTCTCAAAACGACGTATCAGTCCACCTTGAGTTTGTTCTTCTTTCATAAGAATAATCTCTTTGTTCAGTTGGCTATCACACGACATTAAAATTCTATGAATAATCGCTTTGTTCAGTTGGCTAGCACACGACATTCCTCGATTTTTGAAAAAAAGGTTTCAAAACAAAAATAATCTTGAACAATTTTAAACACCTACTTCAATTTTTTATTTTTTTATTTTTTTTTATTTTTTAGCTGAACGAGTGTTTAAAATGGAACAACAATGTAGAGGACCAAGTTCAAGCATTCAATGGAAGCTATCAACGCGCCCTATTAACTAACAATAATAGAATTATCAACGAACCCGAACGTATGGAGGTAATCAAACAATTCAAAGAACAAGAAGCGATCAACGAAGAAAGACTTGCTAATGTCAGAACACACTGTGAAAAATACGCAAACAATGATTATTGGAAGCTTTTAACGTTGTCTGGTAAGGTATATACGTATCCCGACAGGGATATTAACTATTGTGAAACACCCAAAGTTGGCTGTACCTTCTGGAAACGAGTAATGCGTTTCTTGAGTAAGGATTACCCTATTAACTCAAATGTCAAGCGTCCGGCGGATATTGATAGGAAGTATGTCCACGCCGGTCCTATGCCTAATATAAAAAAGGTGATGATAAATAATCCATTAACAAGAATTTCTCTCTCATCAGGGAACACGTTTATGTTTACCCGGGATCCGTATAGCAGATTGTGGTCCGCCTACATTGATAAATTATTGTTGCCCGACTTTTGGGGATTAGCCGGGCGAACAATTGTAAAACGGGTTCGGCCAAATGCTACTACGTACGAAAAACATTGCGCCAATGATGTTTCATTTACGGAGTTTATACTTTATGTTATATCTATCTCGCATGGCAAAATGAACCGTCATTGGGAACCATTGCACCGAATATGCAGTCCGTGCCACGTGAACTTTGACGTCATAGGGAAGCAGGAAACGTTTGGTGCAGACTCGAAATTTATTCTTAATAAGTATGGTTTAGAAGAGTTAATAGAACACAATAATACATCAATGAAGGTAAATGAAGAGGTTCGAATGCTTATAACGTATAATTTTGGAGTTGAAAAACGTATAGAGAACGACTGTTTGGATAAATATGATGTTGCTAAGAAATTATGGCAAGCATTTATACTTAATGGTTATATTGACAGAGACCTTGACTTTCCAGAACGAGCATTTAATAATACAACAATCTTAACCAATCCAGTCGAATCATTCTACAATATCGTCATCAGTACGATAGGGACACAAAATAGACACAGCTTTGATCCAAGGACACAAAAAAGGGCAATGATGGTGGAAGCATATAGAAAAATCTCGAAACTGGTTTTAAATAAACTACAAGCTGTGTATAAATACGATTTTGAATTGTTCGGTTATGATGAAAGACCAAAGGACATATTTTCCTAAAATTTCGATTGAGTGCAACTCTGTTTTGTAAAAACGACACTAATGAATCACGTTCTCATATGTAGCAGTACTTCTGCATCGGTATTATGTAAACGTATTACGTGCGGAAACAGGAATGGCGAAGAAAACCCTAATACATAAATGTTCCTTTTATGTTTTTTAAACACACCTCACAAAGGCATCTTTTGAATTGATTCTTAGACAAAAATCAGTAGTGTAATTACTGACTTGTCCTTTGAGATCACAAATCCCAATATTTATGGATCATCTTTGTGTTATACTTACATGTATGACATTCATTATTGTTAATTACCCCCACTTGGATGGGGATGTTCCCCGAGCAACTTCTGGGGTGTATGTGTCTCAACTTATTCGTTTTTCAAGAGCTTGTACTTGAGATGAGGACTTTAATATTCGTAATCTTTGTATAACTAACAAGCTACTCAATCAGGGTTACCGATAGCATAAACTTCGTAAATCCTTTGCAACATTTTATTATCATAACCCTGATCTTCTTTCCAAATGTAAAAGTAATTTAAGGACTCTTCTGCCACTAGGACTATCACAACCTGACTTCTATGATGATGTGATTTATAAACTTAAGATTCTTGGTCATGATCACTTTCATACTATCTTTGTTAAACTTGTTAAAAAGTTTATCAAAAGAGGTTAAGACCCTATAGTTTTGCAACGTATTGCATGCTTGGTGGTGGACCCTTTAACAGTTCGCCACTATGCTTTCCTCTTTAATTGTACGATGACCGGACAGGTTGTGGACCCTACGAAGACGCCTACCTAAAGCCCATTGGAACGGTGGCGTTTGATGTTTGTCTATGATCTTTCTTGTCGTACCCTTAATGGTTTATTCTCTTGTTGCTCTGGCTGTTTTTTTGTATTATATTTACACGAGCATATTTGTGTTTTACTTATATTGCCTATTGATGCTGCCTTGTTGGTTGGAGATTAGATCATGGCGGGTATTACTTTATTTACACTGTCCTGTTTTAATGGGTTGACAGTAGGGTAAGTGTGAGGTTTGGTGCACCATAGAACCTGGTATAAACCCCCAGTGGCCTACTTTGCCACTGACCCTTCCAAGGCGGTAGCCCTATTGTCAACCATTTTGTGTTTGTGATGTCGTTTGCTTTTATTATTACTTTTGCCTTCTTGTTTGTCTGTTTGCATGTTTGTTTCTGTGTTTTGTGGTTGACTGTCCTCCTTGAATGCTACTTTCCCTGTCCTATTTTTTATATTTCTGTTAATACTGCCTAATTTGTTAGAGAATATAATCTGCTGTTTTGTTTTTATTTTAACAGTCACGTTTTATTGGGATGACAATATGGTACTAGTGCACCAAAAGAAATATAAAAAGATCGGACAGGGAAAGTAGCATTTAAGGAGGACAGTAAACAACAAAACACAGAAACAAACACGCAAACAGACAAACAAGAAGGCAAAAGCAATAATAAATGCAAACGACATCACAAACACAAACAGGGTTGACAATAGGGCTACCGCCTTGGAACGGGCAGTGGCAAAGTAGGCCACTGGGGGTTTAACCCGGTTCTAGGGTGCACCAAACCTCACACTTACCCTACTGTCATCCCATTAAAACAGGACAGTGTAAATAAAGAAATCCCCGCCATGATCTAATCTCTAACCAACAAGGCAGCATCAATAGGCAATATAAGTAAAACACAAATATGCTCGTGTAAATATAATACAAAAAAACAATAGCCTAGAAAGCCACAATGAAGGTACTCAATGACTTTGCAGAAGCCAGAGCAGTAAGAGAATAAACCATTAAGGGCACGACAAGAAAGATCATGGACAAACATCAAACGCCACCGTCCCAATGGGCTTTAGGTAGGCGTCATCACAGGGTCCACATCCTGTCCGGTAATCGTACAATTAAAGAGGTTTATGAATCACATCAGGTTGTGATAGTCCTTGTCGCAGAAGAGTCCTTAAATTACTTTTATATTTGGAAAGAAGATCAGGGTTACGATAATAAAATTTTGCAAAGGTTTTACGAAGTTTATGGTAACGGTAACCCCGATTGAGTAACTTTTTAGTTATACAAAGATTACGAATATTAAAGTCCTCAACTCGAGTACAAGCTCAAGAAAAACGAATAAGTTGAGACACATATACCCCATAAGAAGTTGCTCGGGGAACATCCCCATCCAAGTGGGGATAATTAACAATGTCAAAATTAAAATCATCTCTCTTGTCATAGATTTTGCTAATCATTTTACCATTTTCAATCGAGAGATCTAAATCAAGAAAAAAAGCGTTATTATCAGATATATTAGCTTTGTTAAGCTGAAGTTCTTTAGGATAAATATAATTAACCATAGTTGGAAAGAAAGGGTTGTCAATGTTCAATATTTCATCCAGATACCGAGAGGTATCATTAAAGGCTTCAATAACATCTGCCTGGGTATCTGGTGAAAGACTCAACATGAAATCCCTTTCATAGCAAAATAAGAACAAATCTGCGAAAGGTCGTGCACAGTTCGTACCCATAGGGATACCAACAATTTGTCTATTAACGGTGGTTCCATACCTGACGAAAATATTATCTAATAGGAAGATGAGTGCTTCACAAACTTCATAGCAAGTCCACATAGTATAATTGTCAAAACTGTTTAAATACTCAGCGGCCTTTTTGTCACTGCCTGTTTCAAAATGATACCACTATTTTCACCCCAATGTTTTTTTTTTATCTATGAGGTGTCTGTAATTGTCCTTTGTTTTGAATGCGTTATTTGACTCTGTTGCTAGGTGACGCGAGAGGTGTTCCTCTTTATATTATCTCAATAACACTAAGTCTGCTATTTTTCAATCTTGTTTGTGTGTGTTGCTTTCATGGGATAAATATTTGTATACTACCGTGTAAAGAGACAAAGGAGGAAACTATTTCGTAAATTTTGTAGCAGGCATAACTAAAGAATCCATGTTTCCCATAGTATTTAGACAGACTTAGACGTTTTACAATACTTCTATTTATATTGACTAGCGCACTCTAATTATAACATTAAATATTTTGCCAAAGTACTTGTAAAGGATGTTGAAAATGGATTCATGATGAGTCAGAGTTAGCTACTATTCGAAGGGTTCTCCTTATGGTTCAATTGATATTTTTAATACTATTGAAAGATGTATTGTTCATTTAAATGTGAAGGTCATTGATAGCATATTTTGTATGTTGGGTGATTTTAACGCTAAAACATGTGTTCTTCCTGATTGCAAAACATAGAAGGTATATAGCATATGGAAACTGTAATCGTGTTGCTAAGCATACTATAAATGTAAACAACCTTACTGAGCTTGGGTTTCCAATTGAAATGCTCTCGGAATATAGTCATAATAACAATGTGTAAATTAATAAATGCCAAAGAAACCAAAATCGTAACTTGCTGTACAGAATGGCATATTCTATACAGCAAGTTGATATTTTGGTTTAATTTGACTTCTTAAAAACAATACACTTAAATATTTTTAGATATAATTTGTTGAAAAGTCACTCAATGAGCTTGGGATGTCTTGGGATGTCTAATTACTGGTTAGAACCGAACTTTTGTAGTCCAGGCTATTTAAAAGAAGTTAGTTAAGATTCGTGAAAATATCAATTTATTCAATCTTTGTTTAGTGAAGTGCAAAGTCTAGATAACAGTTTAAAATACAGTCTGTACAAGAACGATTTTGTTTTGAGCAGTATTTTAATATTTGGCCATTCGGTTTATTTAATACTTCATGTAAATTCCGTTACATGAACCGTGCACTGCCTGTATAAAAGAGGAGACATTTAAATATTTAAAAAGATCTACGCGCGCGTACTTTTGTACGATCACTTTTGGGTGTCGAGTTTTACTATTTACTTGTAAGCACTTTGCAAGTGAAAGAAAACATGGTCGAGAAACAAAAAATGTGTGGTAAAAACAAATGTTAGTTCACACGGCAACTGGCAGCCAATTCGGGTAAAAATTTAGCATTGATATAAATCACGAATGCAAAAACTTTTGTTGCAAAAAATGGATTCGTATTTGCTGCATAAGAATATTTCATAGATAGATATTTTATTCAAACATAAGGCATTACGCCCAACAGTTCACATGCAAATAGTACATACATATAAACATGTATATGAAATACACACAATATTTTCCAGTTAATGACAATTTGTATAATTTCATAGGTGAGTTTCAAGATCATCTGTATATGTTACTAGTTAAAAAGTATTTGACAACTATTACGTATATAAGTGTTTAATATATATATTTAAATTAATATTCCTAAGTACGGATCAGAACACGTTTATATCTGTGGACAAAAATGGAGAAAAGTAATATTTATTAATAAAACATATCGTCTCTTCTTTTAAAACTTTTACAAATGAAAAAGGACAGTTTCTTTAATAAACTCTTGTTTTCTGTTGTCATAAGTTCAATAAATTTCGTATTTGCTGCATAAGAAAATCTCATATAGACCAAGTATTCTACGTATATTTTCAATTTAATTGCTAAGTGTTGAATAAGTGGAATTTCTCAATGGTTTACCGATAGTTTATGAAAATGATAGGCTTCAGGTGTACATCGGACATTGATAGATTTCATGAACTGTTTATAAAAGTTAACGACTCGCGTATCAAAGGAAGTATACGTTATCGTTTATATTTTGAATGTTATGGAAATTAATGGAATACACACGAAGCGAAGCATTGAGTTCCGTAAAACTGAAAATATAAACATACACCGCCTTACAGGTCCCGTAACTTCTTGTGTACCGTCCGTGAATTTTGTTGTCTGAAAGGTTGAAGATGTAACAATAAGAATGACAACAGATTCAGGGAAATTACACTTACCCAGCCCCAGGATATATATATATATATATATATAATTTGAAATAGGGGAGGGGAGAGGGAGTGGCGTGTGGATGGGGTTGGGGCTGAAGTTAACAACCAAAGAAATCAAGTTTTTTCACATTAAACAAATATCTTAATTGCTCATATTGTAGAGGGCGTCAACGTTTTAAAAAAACACATGACACTCAAAATGAACACAACATTTTCACACGAATTTACACAAGTGTCTTTCAATTATTAGTTTTCATGTCTATGCAGCGTCGTCTTACTTGAATTTATTCGTTATATTTAGTTTTAAATGTACTTATTTAGATCATGTATGTTAGGATATTTAATAGCTCGTCCCCTCGTATTAAATATTCAAATAAAAATGCCGCTACGATAGCACCCAATCTCCCGGTGTACCACTGACACTTCCAAGGCGGAATCTCTGTCGTCAACCCACCGTTTCTTTTCTTATTAAGTCACACACAGTAACTTACAAACGGACAGACTTGCGGAAAACGCCGAATCTATATCCCTCCAACTTCGTTGGGGAACAGTGAAATGTATCGTCGATATCAATTGTTTTCGTAAGAAAAAATTGTGATAGATTTACAACATCCAACATGATAATATCACTCGTTTCTATTCTAGTTGATGACTGGTATATTTCTAATAAACTGAACTACTCGAATAACCAATAAATTATTATGCAATTATTTTTTAGATGGAGAGTTAACAAAGAGGGATAATAAAAAAATAGCTGTGGATTTTAAAATCCATTCGTGAGTTCTGTCAATATTCGGTGTACTCGTGAAAAATATCTTTTCCATAAACTGTCGGTAAATCATTGCGAAATTACAACTTTTTCAGGGAGTTAAATTGCATTGGAAAATTGAACAAATATACGTCGACAACTTGGTCTACATGGGTTTCTCTCATGCAATGAATACAAATCCGATTTTTGCTACAAAATTATTTGCATTCGTGATTTATATCAATCCTAAATTTAACCAAACTTCCCAAATTTTCTGTATGGCTAAAACAGCATTGTACTGTGCATATGATGGTAGTTTTCCTACATTGATACATACATCAACACATAAAAAGTAGTTGTAAAAACTGGTGTTTTCGGGTTAAAAAGACGTTTAATGATAATAAGTTGAATGAATATGTTAATGTCAATAGCCCAATTACAAAAACAAGTTTAGTACAAATAATAAGAACCTGTATATTTGAAACCATTATTGATAGATGGAAAGATAAAATAAATAGCGATGCTGTGTCCGCGAAATACAGCCACATGCCACTCGGCATGTGTATGCTACATGCCGCGTGGCACCGCCAAACATGGGGGAAGCGGAACACAGCTTATATAATGAAAAACCTCCAAAGAGGTATGACAGACGTACTTCAACCAATGAAGCGATTATGTCATGTCATATACAAAATCAAAATACTTTAAAAATCAACCAAAAAACCTCCAAAGAGGTATAACAGACATTCTTCAACTAATGAAGCGATTGTGTCATGCCATATACATAAACAAAATTGAAAAAATTGAAAACCAACCAAAAAACCTACAAAGAGGTATAACAGACATACTTCAACCAATGAAGCGATTGTGTCATGCCATATACAAAAAGCTACAAAAAGCACAAATAAAAACCTCCAAAAAGGTATATCAGACATACTTCAACCAATGAAGCGATTGTGTCATGTCATAATTTATAAATAATTTATAAAAGTTACAAAAAGGCTCAACAACAGTTTGCTGCGATAAAATAGCTACGGAGAGCTAATATAACCCAAATAGGGTAAATATAAAATGTATCTATACGCTTGCCAAGCCACAGCCAAGCTTAAAGGTTAAATGTATAATTTCTTCAATTTAACTTATAAAACATTGAATTCCTTGTTGTAAACCATTCACAAACAAGGCTTGCCTTGATAAAATAAGTGTACATAATCCCCATACAGCATTGTCGTAAAAACAACAAACAAATGAACTTTTATATTCAATATTTAATATCAAAAACATCGACTTTTGCTTCGTTAGGATTAATTTAAAAGCCCCAAGTTAAAATAATGTTTGGGCAGGCCCCACTATTTATCATCCTTAATAGAAATACAAATTACCAGACAACAAAGCATCATCTACTTCCTTGTTCCTGAACAATGAAATGCCACTATATACATTCATTGGCAAGAGATTCAGCAGTTCAATATATATTTCCAAATTCAACACAAAATAAGTGTTATAGGCCTACTTTGACATTCACAATAGAAAACTAAATGTCCATAAACTCTTCGATCAAAAACGGCAGGAGCCCAATTGTATACAGTTCCGTGCGACATATTCACGTTGGCTTTCGTAGTACGAGTCTGGTCTGCAATTAACTTAGTTCATAAACCAGGTCTAAATGTTGTTCCTGGCTATCATTTATACTAGCAAATTGTAAACGGAGAGCTTAACATATGATACCAACTACTGCAGGTCTCTATGGTACGTCTCGCAACCGCATGTCTGATACCCAGTTATTCGACATAGGAACATTGTTGATTGGCCTTTCGACATCGTGATGGTGACACAAACTGAAGTGCAAGGTATGGCGTAAAATAACCTATAACACAGAGATCTTATTATAATTAAAACCGAATCAGCCACCACTCTGTATCAAACCAACAGCCACTGAATGAAAAGATCATTGTACGCAAACAGACTAAATGTGAAAAGCTGACTGCTAGACGAAAATATTTAGGACATTATACTGTTATAGCAGCAGCAGACACAGCAGTAAGTAACAAATATCTGTAATAAGCAAAACAAACTGTGACATATATCTATCATCCATTTGACAAAAGAACAATAAACCTGAAATCAACACGCCGCCACTTGTCAATAATAAAGCACATGCCGTTGAATTATAACCTATTGTCAATATACTTTGAAATAAACACTAGGGCGGAGATATCTAAGTACTGGCGACATGTTAATTACATGCTCATCGACATACTCACACTCTTGGTGTAAAATAACATAACGGGTAGTATATACCGTTTTCAGCCATTTTCAGACTCCTGGTGTAAAGTTAGTATATTCATTAACCAACATTCATGCATTTGCATACACCAAGAGTAAAAAGTGACAATTTATGTATATACGACAAGACCAAAACATCCTGGATGAATGATGTAAAAGAAATTGATGTGCCCATCGACACACACATTCAATAACACTTTATGCGTATTAACAATTGGTTTCGAGATAGCATTTAAATACCGTGATTTCCAATTGTAACACTGTACCGCTAACTTGGAAAGTTAGCGTTAGGCTATGTCCCAAAAATTGACATCCACACTTTCCTTTAATACAATATTGTAGACAATATTGTCGACTTGTTGTCGACTTGTGTTGATACAGAAATGACAAAATAATAAGCTGGAATCAACTTTCATTTAAAAGCAATAGCACATACAGTGTCGTACTTCTGTTAGGCTGTGACAGAAGAATCGAAATAAACACTTCCGTTTCAAAACTGTTGTTATATACTTAAATACCTGTCGGATATTATTGAAACATAATGCTACACATACTTATAATTGTATATGTCTAATTAAGTTCTCAGCCTTGGCAAACGTCATCTCCCATCCTGCACGACTCCAAATGCTAATCAATAACCAGAGTTGTCGTTCCTTTTGCATATTCCTATATGTCAACATCGTAGCACAATACGGCCGTTGCGAACATAAGCAGGGTATACCGACATGTAACAAGCATTCAACATTAATATGTGATGCGTATTATCAACAAGTAGTTTGGAGATAACAATTAAATACCGATTTATAGAACACAAAAACAGATCGATACAGACCAAATAGCGGTCACTGCAAAGAGGCGTATGCGTTTGAATTACAAGTTCATAATAACCTCTGATTTCCAACCTCTGAAATAATTAGTATTTGTTCCCTAGTAGAACAAATCCCAGTATCCAGTAATTTTAACAATGATTGAGCAAGTTATGTTAATCAGGCCATATCAAATCTGATTTGCTATGATATTGTTACGCGCTTGGGTATGTGGCTGTTTATATTTGTACTTTTATGTTTTGGTAGCTTTTGGTTTAAGCTTATTGTGGTGTACCACTCTCTCTGTGTTCGCTTGATCCAGTTGCAGTATAAATGTTATTTCGGATAGTTTTGTTTTGATAAGAAATGACCCGTCATACGTATGTTGTTGGAGCTTTGGTGCCACACCAACTTGTCTTGCCTCACCCTAAACACCACAACATCCCCTTCTTGGTACTTATATACTGATATTTTCGTATCATAAATTTCTTTACTACGTTTAGCTGCTTCACCAATATGTTTTCTTGCCACATTATGTGCACGTTGCATCTTATCTCTCAGATTGTTTACATATTCGCCATATGAAGTAACATCTGTGTTGCCTAAACTATTCAAACTACCAATTATTAGTTGCACTGGTAGACGAACTGCTCTTCCCATCGTCAGTAGATTAGGTGTAATTTTAGTTGTCTCATTTGGTGTTGACCAATAAGCACCTGCTATACAGCCGAGATGATGGTACCAATTCATGTTGTTCACCGCATAGAAAAACCTTTATCATACGCACAAGTGTTCGACTGAACCTCTCTGTCTGCCCATTACACCTTGGATTTCGTGCACTTGTTCGTGTCTTTCTCATTTCTAACATACGACACAGCTCCTTAAAAGCTTTACTTTCGTAACCTCTGCCTTGGTCGCTATGGATGCTCAAAGGACAACCCCATCTGGCAACAAATTCATTCAGGATCTTGTTTGAACCCGTTTCTGCTGTTTGATTTGGAACCGGGATGACTTCTACGTATTTTGTGAAGTGATCAGTCAAAACCAGTATGTATCGGTTGCCCCTTGGTGTGACTGGTAATGGACCTACGTAACATGTTGCCAATATGTCCCATGGTGCTCCAGCTCTTAACGTTCCCATCGGAGCTCTCGGTGTTTTAACGGGCTTCTTATCTAGCGCACAAATGTAACATTGTTTTACTAAGACGTTGACATACTCTTTTAAATTGTACTAATTGTAAGGTTGCAGAATCTTGTCTTTTGTCTTATTTGTCCCCATATGACCTGCCATTAAAGTATTATGCATCTGATATAGGACATCCCTTTTCATATTTCTTGGCACGATTAACTGTTTAAAAGAACCAGTTTTATCTTGTTTTTGGAACAGCTTTATCAGAACACCATTTCTGACTTCAATAACATCCCAAAGTACCCAATAATGTCGAGCTGCAGGGCTTAAACCTACTACCTCTTGTGCCGATGGTCTTACTCCCAACTCTTTTGCTCTCAATATTAAGCCTAAATCTTCATCTTCTAACTGAGCTTCTCTCAACTCCTCCCATGTTTTATCCAACTGAATCCACTTTTGATCGTAACAGACTTTACTTGTCGATGGTTCAACATCTTCAGCCCATTTCTCGTCATTTTCATTGATTTTTACCTTTCCTTCCACTTCATTTACACCTCTCAAAGTGTTTCCACAATGCACATCACTTTCCACTTCTTTATTTACCTGATATTCTTCCAAATCACCATTATATTCATCACAATTCTCTGGAATGTTTTTCTATTCCGCTAGGACAGTCTTTCTAACGCCATATATTGTGCTCTTTTCATACATTTTCTAAATGGCCCACACTTGAGTGATTCCAACATGTCTACGTTTGAGCACTCACATTCTTTAGGATTGTCACACCTTGACAAGGCATCACAATGCCCTTGTTTATGACCTGGACGGTATTCTATCTCAAAATCATATTGCGCTAATATCTCAATCCATCTGGCTATTTTTACCTCTTGGTTCTTTCATTTTGAACAGCCATACTAAAGCCTGGTGATCGCTTCTCACCCTGAATCTTCTCAACAACAAGTACTGACGGAAATGTTCTATGAAATATCTTACTGCCAAAAGTTCTTTCTCTGTGATGCAATAATAATCTTCAGCTTTGTTTAAAGCTTTACTACCATAGGCTAATACGCTTTCCCGTCCGTTTTGGATTTGTGCTAAAACACCACCCATGCCGACATCTGATGCATCCACATCTAGAATGCACTCATCGCCATCATTCTGTGGGAATCCCATTATTTCCGAACTTACTAAAACACCCTTTGCAAGCAAATCTTCAATCGCCTTAGTTTCCTCGTCCGTGTAAGCTAATGGAACGCGTCTTGGGGGTTGTTTGATTGGGTCTGCATTGCAAGTCTTTATAGCGTGTTCATTTAAATGAGTTAGACCTATATCCCATTTATGTTTGGAAAAATGTCCTGAAACTTTATTAATAGATTGGCTATATTTTCTTTCTCTGAGGTACTTCTGTTGTTGCTAGCCTTTTCAAATAACCCCTTCGAATGATCCGGTATTTCAGTTGCACTTGATATTTCTGCCTGAGGTTGTGTTTCCTTCAAAGAGCCGGATGCATTTTGTAAATAGATTCTTCTGATGAAACTATTGTTGTTGTCTTTACCCTTGTACTCATTTTGAGAAAGTACTGTAGGAGAACCTTCGATTCGCTCTGCATTCCCAATCACTGCATCTTGTTGGATCTTAACTTCACATGTAAATGGATTCAATACTCTAACCTTGCTTGTTACATTACTCTTCACATCGACTAAGGTATGTGCCATTTTCAATCTGTAAGTATCTTCAAAATTATTGGATGGCTCTTTAATAAAGCTAGATTCACCTTCTGAGTCATCAGTTTCATATCTGTCAACATATACATCAATGACTGCTTCTGAAAGACCATGTATTGTATAATTATCAGCTGATACAACTCTTCGGCACATCTCTTTCATGCATATTTGCATAACTGGAATTTCCTGGTTATTCAACACGATTACACCTCTGCTAAGTATTATGTCTGCGGGTCCACAACCATCGTTCTGTAAAACATCTACCCCTAGGAGACATTCATCTTCGATTTCAGCCACAACAATTTCTTTCTGTATTTCTAATGATCCTAATGTCAACTTGAAATCAGCTTTCCCTATTTCGTTTAAAGGTGTGCCTCCTGCTCCCGTCAAACAAGATGACATTCTTAATGCTGGTATTTCTTCTTCACTTAAACTCTCATACACCCTTTTAGAAATCACTGATGCACCAGTGTCTGCAGTAAAGACTATTGCAATAGTTTCTACTTTACCCTTAATATAAACCCCATCACAAAGTTCTCTTTTCCTTCTTATTGGTCTTGGTCTTAAAGTACTGTAATTTTCTTCTTTATTAGCATTGTCTTCAAACGTAACATTTTTTTCAGGTTCATCAAGTGTTTCAATTTTAGGGCCTTTTATATTTTCTAAGACTTCCCTTTGGCCACAGGGGATGGTCCCAACTAGTTTAAAGTACCCTGTCTGAATTGTGCATCGCGTTCATTCTCTGAGTTTTGGCGTGATTTTCTTTGCTGAAAATGGCTATAATTGTTATTTTGTCTCTCTCTGTATTGATTGTTATTCTTCGTTGGTTATTCTCATTGAGTGGACATTCGCGTGATATGTGACCTTGTTTTTGACATCTATAGCATGTAATGTTGCCTGATTTTATTTTCGTATTGGTCACACCGAGTTTTGACTATCTTCTAATTTTGACATTCTTTCTAATAGAAGTTTCAAAATACCTAATTCTTCAGACTGATCATCTGTTTGCTTCAAGTCAGCTTCAGCGTTGACTTTGTCAGTATTTGAAATATTAACAGATGTGTTTGGTTCTGTCTTGCATATTGGCACTCTGCAGACCCTTTGTTGTTCTTCTTCAAAATGTCTACTTTCAATATCACTTGGTTCTTGACTTTGACTTCTTGCTCTACGTGTCTTCTTATGGTGTCTTTCTGCCTAACTTTCAAATTTTCGGCTTCTCCTTGTCTGGATAAAATTAACTACATGGTAAACGGCCTCGTCAATGTTATCTGGTTCTTTTCGGTACTCTACAAATCGGGCTTCTTCATCATGTAATCCGTCAAGGAATCTACGTACTAAGTCTTCTTGTCGAATTCGTCTGTCTCTATATCCATGTGCTCTATCATATAGGCGTTTCAACTCTGCTGCATATTCTTCTGCTGTTTCTCCTACTTTCTGTACCCTTCTGCTAAATTTATCTGCAAAGGTTCTTGGTGTCTCTATGACGCGGTATCTATTATTCAGCTCATTAACTAGTTCTTGGTAGTTTGACAGCAAATTACTAGGGAGTTGAGAAAATACAAATTGACTTGCGGTACCCTGGATGTTTGGTAGCAAATTCTCTAGTTTATCTTCCTCATTCCAGCCGTATCTTTCTGCAATTTCTTCAAATCTACTAATCCATACATTTCATTCATCTTTCCCATTAAAAGCCGGTATCTTCACATTTGGTGTGTGCGCTTGTCTAATAAAACTATTTGAAGGTCTAAGGAGTGATGTTCTTTGTGAATCCTGTGCTGAATAGTCATTATCAGACTGATTATTATCGTTTCATCTGTAATCATACCCTGGTCTATAACTCGGGCATGGTATATTGTGTCTTGATTGAAAAACTGAAAATCTGAAATTTTATGATCGTTGTAGCTATTGTGTGAAATAAACCTGCTATTCACTGAAGGCAGGTTTTCCTGTGATTGTGATCGCATACTATTGTGCCCAGGAATCGTCGAGCTATTTCTACCAATTGAATTTTGTGAATATTGGTTGTGTATGCGAGGTCCCTGGTTTGTTTTATCAGAAGCAGAGTTGTTTGCTTCTCTCGGTCTCATCTCATGTCCCGTAACTCCATGACCACACCTTTTAACACATCCGTTATCTCTTTCTGTTGGCCCTGTAAACAATTTACAGCTTGTGTAATCTCTTGGAAGTTGATGCCATTATTACCTTCATTATCACCAAGCGTATCAACAGCATTTTGATTAACTCCAGGATCCATCTCGTCATATTCATCTGCCGCTTGATGGCTGGACCTACTTTTGGTTTTAGGATGTAAACTTCTTCTGTGTGAGAAACTCTGAAGCTCTAGGTTGCATTCAGAAAGACATCTTTACTGGTGGTCTAAATTGATATTTTCAGTTTTCTGATCCTTCTAAAGACTGTTTGAAGAAAACTTCAGTTTCACTTCCAGATTCTGACATTTAGCTGGTACTTTATGATTCGTCATAGAGACAAGGTTCGAATCTCTGGAACCGTCACTGTGTTTAGAAAAAACGGATCCAACCGCTGCCACCATAAAATGTTACGCGCTTGGGTAACTGGCTGTTTATATTTGTACTTTTATGTTTTGGTAGCTGACCGTTTATTTTTGTTTACTTTGTATATATATATCTTAGATAGATCAGTTAAAACTTGACTCCAACAGGTGTTTCAATAATTTACTCATTGATCGGGGAAACACATTAAACACAATGCTCGGTCCAACTGTATATTGTATTTACCTCTAAAGTTTTAATAGTAAAACAATGTTCTCTCTATATATTTTTATATAACATCTGATATAACTGATCAAAAGGTCTGATTATAAAATAACGATGCTTGAATATTCCAATGCTCTTTATGACAATATACAGAGGGACGTTAACTTCAAATATACAATCCCTTTATCTTAACTTTTCAGGTTTATTTAAATAGATCTACTTTAAATAAAATGTTTCACCTAAAATGTGTTCTTTTTCTTTATGTATGATTCTCTATAAGTTAGATCTATATCATGCGTCACAGTCGTCTCTCCCCCCGATTTTAAAGCGAGAGGAGCTTATATACCCCACACAAGTACACAGCAAAACAGCGTGCAGAACATACATAATAACTGTGTGCACATAAAATACTTGGGTAACACAGTTCAAATCTGCGCACACACGTAAACTTTGTGCGCAAACAAAACAGGTGTGCACTATCAATATACTATAATTAAATCACTAAAAAGAATTAAAGATAATTATTAATCAGTGTAAATCAATAGATATTTGTAATAATTACATGACTTCTTGCATCAACTTACCTTTTAATGCCTTTGGATGGCATAATTTGCTCACACAAAAATGACAGCTTCTATAAGGTAACTATAGTAAGCAACACATAATGCACTGCGAAAATACATCCCAAGATGGCCGACGTGAAGCTGATGCACAATACACACCATGAAATATCCAATAAATATACTGCTGAAACAGACGTAACTTAGTCACGGTAAAGTTTACTACTCTCAGTTATAAACATACCATCGATTAAAATTACAAAAACAACATACATGTACCATATCCTGAATGGAGCATTATTGATACTGTTTACTTAACATTTCATGAGCTTGAATTTATCGGCATGTACAATAGAAATTCGTAAACAAATCCAAAGTGATATGTGAAAAGGTTCATCCTCTGATAACAATAAATAATGTTACTTCGACATCTTAATACCAGGATATTACAATATAGATCGCTTAAGACATTTTTAATTTGCGTTTATTAGGAGTTTTAAAGGGCTGCCGCCCCCGTACACGTATTTACAAACTTAGTTGTTTCTTAAAGTGTTTTTGTTTTAAATGAATTCTAGGTTAGTAATAGTAGCATCTGTCAATTGTATTATATAATCAAGATTAACATTAGTTGCTCAACCCTTATCTGTTGTACATACCAATAGTACATGTGTTTGTGTTTTTCAATGCAAATTGATGTGTCTTTTACTATCGTCTCATTTACGAGATACACATGTACGTTTCAACTGTATTATGAAAAATGTATATTTTATGTTGTACACTGTGATGAGACGTAAATAGATAAATAAAAAAGAAATAAATGTTTTACCCCGTTTTCCGGAATATTTTTACCCGAACTGGCATCCGTGAACTGCTGTGTATACTTAAATTGGTGTATGACTGTCTTTGCAAGCTGGCAATGGCAACAACTATATATTTTGCATCTCTCCGTTGTTGGTCATCAGTTACCTTTATTTACTGTTTTCGTGAGAACCTGCATTATATCAACTCATTGGACACACACAGTATATCTCACCTCTTCTTTTTTCATAAACTGCTCATACACATCTGGTCAAGTTAATATTTGACATTGTGCCTATCATTCTGACTTGTGTCGAGTACAATGTAAAACTACATGTATGGCAACAACTCAGGGTGCCTATCATTCTGACTGTGTGTAGAGTACAATGTAATACTGCATGGATGGCAACAACTCAGGGTGCCTATCATTCTGACTGTGTGTAGAGTACACTGTAATACTGCATGCATGTCAACAACTCAGGGTGCCTATCATTCTGACTTTTTGTAGAGTACAATGTAATACTGCATGTATGACAACAACTCAGGGTGCCTATCATTCTGACTTTTTGTAGAGTACACTGTAATACTGCATGTATGTCAACAACTCAGGGTGCCTATCATTCTGACTGTGTGTAGAGTACACTGTAATACTGCATGTATGTCAACAACTCAGGGTGTCTATCATTCTGACTTTTTGTAGAGTACAATGTAATACTGCATGTATGACAACAACTCGGGGTGTCTATCATTCTTACTGTGTGTAGAGTACACTGTAATACTACGTGTATGGCAACAACTAAGGGTGCCAATCATTATGACTGTGTGTAGAGTACACTGTAATACTGCATGTATGTCAACAACTCAGGGTGCCTATCATTCTGACTTGTTGTAGAGTACAATGTAATACTGCATGTATGACAACAACTCCGGGTGCCTATCATTCTGACTGTGTGTAGAGTACACTGTAATACTGCATGTATGTCAACAACTCAGGGTGCCTATCATTCTGACTGTGTGTAGAGTACACTGTAATACTACGTGTATGGCAACAACTCAGAGTGCCAATCATTCTGACTGTGTGTAGAGTACACTGTAATACTACGTGTATGGCAACAACTCAGGGTGCCAATCATTCTGACTGTGTGTAGAGTACACTGTAATACTACATGTATGGCAACAACTCAGGGTGCCTATCATTCTGACTGTGTGTAGAGTACACTGTAATACTGTATGTATGGCAACAACTCGGATTTAGATTTAACTATATGCCTTGTTAAAATATATGTATTGTACCAAATGTTTAACCGCTATACACTAGTAACTACTTTCAGATTGGTTTCGGATTGTATTTATAACCTCTAATGTAAATACATACTGAAAAGTGGATCCTTGGAATCTTTGATAATTGTCAGATCAGTAGATCATCATTTAGAATGGTCGCATCTTCATATTCAACTTGGTGCGAATCATCTACTGCACGTGTAACCGAACTTTCCAGCAGTCAGTTCTCAATTCACTCTAATCTGTTGACCTCTTTCATTCCATTTTTAGATCCATTTTCTACACAATGACTGACGGGCTCCTCTTGGCCACTTAATTGTAGTGATCGCCCAAATATACTACAACATTATGCCACTTAGCATCCCATACGTTTTATACTCGCAGGGTAATCAAGGTTTACAATGTCCGGCTGCTGACCAGTCATATTTCCCAAAATCACCTTATAACAGTTTATATTTTCTAAGCTTGTTTCCAGCCTTACCATTAACACCTACATCGCTATTTATTTTATCTTTCCAACTATCAATAAAGGTTTCAAATACCAGGTACTAATTCTTTATACTAAATAGAATGGTCTTAATTAAAAAAGAACAGTCCAATGTATACATGTAGGGGGTTACGGGTTAATTGTGTTGCTGTATCTATTCATAATGAAGCGACTACTAGGCTACTGCATCGCGCAGATCATGCCTGCAGCAAGTAAATGATGGATGTTGTTACTGCTGATCAAGATTTTAGCAGTAAGTAACACTAATACTGCCTTAATATATTTTAACATATACTAAGCTGAAACAACGGCTGGTCATGACGTCAGTAAGGCTTTGACTGGAATACATGTCTATACAAGAACTATCAAGGTCTGTGTATGTTTATTGAATTTAATTTATAAAGACAGAACATTTTAACATATATATAAACAGTTTGCAGAGAGCTGTGATGTTCAAATGCTCCCTGAATATCGGCAACACACAATACATACATAATGTCATTGACATAGCTATCGTTTGTTTTTCTAAGGAACGGTAACTTGTAAAATAGTATGATAATGGACCTTTGGAAACGGACTAACACGACACCTACAGAATATTGCAGTCTCGGTTTGATTGAGACTGTTCATGAACGGTAGTGAAACATGCTAGCTACCGTTTACGCCCTCTAGCCCCGGGTTGAGCAGAACTCAATATTCATAAAATCAATAGTACATCATTTTAACCATCCCGAAGATGGCATGCATATAGACATATAGATTTTCCTCCCTCATGTCCAGCGGCGTATGGTCCCAGTATCTAAAAAAATACTATGCCCCGAAGAGCGAAAAAAAAATGGAATTTAGGTGGGAGCAGCGGTTACTTGAGTCTCGCACGTTAACATCATGTATGCATTTGCTCGCAGAAACATTTAGTGACAGAACTTAATCCCCTGTTTGAATGTGGAGACACAGTCTTGAACCTTGTCTAGCAATTTCCAAACTCGTAAATTATGGCTGGCTTAAAGAAAATAAGAAGATGGAAATCAAATTGTCTAAGACTAAATGGAAAGCGATCCATCACCAGAGGCAGACCCTCAGTTTCTGCCCTGTAATTCGTCATGAGTTTAACCTCGCCATGTTTCTGTTGGTAATGACTCCTCCGATGTACTCACCCAGTAGCTTAGTCATAATACAGGATCAGTAGGTATCCCTCGGGGTTGTTTCAACGTCGGCATTCGTGGTGATAAGTCAGACCCAGTTGTTCAGTAGAAAAATACGGCTCTTTTTAGGGCCACGTTAAAAAGTTAAAACTTTAAAACCCAGCATAGTAACACCCTCTAATACTCTATTGTGCTATAGTATTATGATCCTCTGCAGGACGCGTTGAAATCCCCTGGTAACACGTCCTGCTGGTCCGATGATCTGGACGAGAATGGATCTGCCCTGTAATTGTAGTAAAATTGCCCATTTATAGAAAACTGTCTATATAATGAGAGGGTGTAAATGAACGATTATGACTAAAGACATGCTGGATTTAACAATTGTATCAATGACGGAATCAAAGGTTTATAATCATATACATTTTATGCTTTTGCGTCTGTTATACAAGTAATTTGTATCGCCTGCCATGTGCTTATTGAAAGTTATGAGCTAGGTAAGGTTGCAGGTTAGAGCACTAACACATTACCTTTCATGAACATACTCAATAAAAGCGAGCGTGCTACTTTTATCTCTTGTTTGTGTTTGTTGCTTCCAAGGGATCCCCTTTTTAGTATTTAGTATATGAACAAAGGGCATCAATCTGCGAAAAGGAAAGTCAGCGATATTATACATGTCTAAACGACATTTCTTGGAGTAAGAAGAAGATGTTTATGAGCATAGGTTCACTACTTTTCAAATTATGGCCATGGATGATTTTTAGATGGAATCAAAAGCTATTATTGTTATGACATGTTTGTTTTTTATGATATGTTTTAATGATAACGATATTGTTAAAGCTTTAGAAAGAAGTACAATAATCTTATATGACTCAAATATAGATTTTTATGTGATCATCATCTCTCAGTTTTAACGTGGATACTTTGAGTGGAACAAAACAAATATAGACATGTTAATGGTGAAAGGCAATGCAGATTAGATGATCCTATATTTGCTAAAAACTTGTCAAGTGATATAATACTTTTAAATGAAACGCATGCGTGCTCAAATGATACTTTAAAATTGAACGATTATTTTTGTATCTGAAATTGTCGATCCGAAAACCCAAGTCGTTTAAGGGGTGGAGTTGCTGCCATTGTCAGAAATTCTTTGAGATAGGGGGTCAAGCCCATTGACAAAAACATTCTGATATTATCTGGTTTAAGCTTAATAAACATTTTTCTTTCAATTTGGAAAAGACCTTTATCTATTTGTGATCTATATATCACCAATTACCTCATCACATATTAAAAGGACTGATCCTAGCAATGCTATTTTTGGTAAGCTTGAAACTGACATAGTTAAGTATAGCCAAGATGGTTATATAATGGTAATTGGAGACCTTAATGCTTATATAAATTGTAATGACTTAGATTTTTTACAAATTGATACCATAGACTGTTTATAGGGTTTCCTTCCATTAGACAATATACATTGTCAACGTAATTCTTAAATATATCAATCTACAAATGATTATGGTAAAAATATTTTAGATATTTGCATTGCCTCCCAGTTACGTATTTTAAACGGGAGAACAGTGGGTGATAGTAGAGGAAGAGCCACTTGTTTACGGCTACAATGGTTCAGCCATTGATGACTATTGCATAAATAGTTCTGATTTTCTTAAAAATGTCATGTTTTTTCGTGTTGATAAGTTCAATAATATTTTTTCTGATCATTGTTCTATAACTGTTAAAATCCTTTCACATTATTGTCACCACGATATGGAACTGTGGACTGTGTCCAACTAATATTAAATTGAATGAGCAAAAGAAAATAATTTTCTCAAGCAATATCGAATGTATTGAAAGATCTGTCTTTTGGAAACCTCTTTAAATCATACACTTTCTCAAAATGAAAGAGTGAACGCCATGGTAAAACTTTTTAATAATGCAATTCATAAAGCTGCCCTCTTACAGCCCAAATATAATGTTAAAAAACGGTCCAAAAATAAACATGTTAAAAAAAGACATGGTTTGATGATAAATGTTTAACCATGTTTAAGCATATTAGATACTTAAGTCACTTAGCCTCTAGAAATATTTGGGACAGACAGCTTCGGTTAAAACTGTACTCTGGTTTGGTTTAAACATATTTTATTGCATTTTTTAACAAAGTATGCAAACTGTACTCTGAAACTAAGAAATATAAAACCATGGTTAAAAATTAAAATAGACAAAACAAACATAGCGTATTAAAACAGTTGTGTGAAAATGAACTGAAAAATCCTAAAGATTTCTGGAAAACAGTTAATTCTTTAATGGATAGATTTAAATCTGACACTTCGGGTAATATATCTCGGGAAGTTTGGGTCAATCATTTTCAATACTTCGAGTAATAATACACTATTAGATGTTAATTCTGACACAGTATATTGTTCCTTAGATAACTCAATACTAAATGTAGACATTAATGCCTCTGAATGTATAAATGCAATTAAATCCCTAAAAAAGGAGAGATCTTGTGTACAGATGAAATTTAAGTGAAATGATAAATTTTATCCAAGTTTTTAAAGAAGACTATGTTTTTCTTTTTAATTCTATCCTTAAAAGTAGAAATTATCCTGATATCTGGAGAAAACATAATTAAACCAATTATAAGGGAGGTGGCTACTTAGACCCCTCAAACTATAGGGGTATTGTCATGTCGAGTAGCTTCAGTAAGATTTTAAGTAAAATCCTTTTCAATAGGTTAGACTCATTTATAGAGTCCAATAATATTATATGTCCCGAACAGATTGGCTTTCGGAAAAATTGTAGAACAAGTGATCACATTTTGACACTTAAAACTCTCATTGTTAAATCTTTCAAATCTTCTAAATATCTGTTTGCATGTTTCATTGACCTAAGCAAAGCCTTCGACTCCGTCAAGAGATTATTTCTATTTAAAAAACTAAAAAGTTGCAATATCTCGGGACAATTCATGGTAATTATTGAGAATATGTACATTGTATATTGAGGATCTTAAACGAGTTCCCATTTCATATCAGATTCATGAAACGAGCCTTTTGGCGAGTTAAAATTAAAAAATCTTATATGGAATGGGAACGAGTTTAAGATCCTTTTTATCACATAAATTGCAATCAAATTAGCAAAAATTAATTCAGATGGAGATAGAACCGCCACGACGTCAGACACATTTTAGCGCCAAATCGTCATAAATAGACCGTGAGCCATACACTTTTTCGTTACCCTCTCTAGGGACAAATTCTTACTAGTACCATGTTATTGAGTACCTTGTAGAGAAACAAAACATTCATGAAAGCAGTGTGAACAGGGTAGCTGATTCCTGTTATTAGAGTTATCTCCCTCTTTTAAGCAAAACTCTTGTTTCTTTAAAAAATCGTTTTCGCTGAAACTAGAAGATCTACAGGTCTAATATTTTGCATGTATTATACATTTAGCGTCCTCTACCAAGTATTTATAAAGTATTTATAAAATGGTGACCCCAGGGTCAAATATGGTTACATAGGAAATCGTTAAAAATAAATTATTTTCTCTAAAACTGTAAGAGCTAGAGGTCCCACATTATGCATGAAGCATAAGCTTATGGTCCACTAGCAAGATTGTTAAAATGTTAACCCTGGGGTCATATCTGGCTCCGCCCCAGGGGTCATATATTTACATAGAGTCATATAGAAACATCTTTAAAATCTCTTCTTTAAAAAAACAAAAGCCAGAGGTCTACCATTTTGCATATTGTACAAGCTTATGGTTCTCTACCACTTTTGTTCAAATCGTGACCCTGTGTCCAACTATGGCCCGGTTCGGGGGTTAAAAGTTTACAAAGAGTTATATAGGAAAGTCCATATAAAATATTCTTTTTCTGATACTACTATACGATGCATGTAGCATAAGAGTATCGATCTCTACCAATTTATTTTGTTCAAATAGTGATCTTATGGGCAAATGTCGCTCGGTCCCGGGGTTTACATATTTACATAGAGTTATGTAGGAACGTCTATAAACATCTTCTCTGAAACTACAAGAGGTAGAGGTGTAATAAGCTACATGCAGCTTAAGATTAATGTCCTGTACCAAATCATTTAAATGGTGTCCCTTGAATCAAGCCTGGAATCAAATTTGGCCCTGTCCCGGGGGTCACACTATAACATTAAATTATATAGGAAAACATATGCAAACAGCTTCTCTGATACTTCAAAAGCTAAATAATAGTTTGCATGTACCATAAGCTTATGATCCTCTACCTAGTTTGTTCAAATGGTGACAATGGGGTCAAATATGGCCACTGCGGGAGTCACAGTTTTACAGATGTATATAAAGAAATTGGTCTTGTTTCTTAAAACATGAGAGCACTTTGAGACAAGGTGAGTGGGTCTCTTGTTTATGACTTGAAGTTGTACACTTTTCTTAAGAAAGATAGAAATATCGGACAGGGAAAGCAGCATTAAAGGACGACAGTCAACCACAAAACACCAAAACAAACACGCAAAAGACAAACGAGAAGGCAAAAATAATAAAAAATGCAAACGACATCACAAACACAAAAGGGTTGACAATAGGGCTACCGCCCTGGAACGGTCAGTGGCAACACAGGCCACTGCTGGTTTAAACAGGTTCTAGGGTGCATCAAACCTCACACTTACCCTACTCTCATTCCATTAAAACGGGACAGTGAAAATAAAGAAATCCCTGCCATGATCTAATCTCTAACAAACAAGGCAGCATCAATAGGCAATATAAGTAAAACACAAATGTGCTCGTGTAAATATAATACAAAAAAACAATAGCCTAGAAAGCCACAACGAAGGTAGTCAATGACTTGGCAGAAGCCAGAGTAACAAGAGAAACCATTAAGGGCACAACAAGAAAGATCATAGACAAACATCAAACGCCACCGTCACATTGGGCTGCAGGTAGGCGTCATCATAGGGTCCACAGCCTGTCCGGTCATCGTACAATTAAAGAGGAAGCACAGTGGCAAACTGTAAAATGGTCCACCACCAAGCATGCAGTTTTAAGCGAACTGAAATATATAGAGAATGTGACTTTTGATAAGGTTTTCCATTATGAAGACTTGTTGAATAAATCCACGAACTAAAATCACAAAGTAGACCACTGCATTTGCGACAAATTACAAAAAAAAACAGAAAGAAAAAGAAAAGGCATTTTACGTTTAACTGTTGATTTTTAGGTGTTTGTTATACACATTTTAAAATAACCCGCCAAATTACGACAAAATTACGCTACAAAAACAGTTGATAAAAACTCTATCCAGGTGTTCATCTCATATAATAATGCATATGTGTCGCTTAAAAGTGTATTCATGTTTTTTTTTAATATCCGTAATTGAATAAGTGTAAAATGAATTATCCATTTTTTTTGTCTGGCTGGTTAAAGCTTTTTATTGTATATATA
This sequence comes from Cyrtodaria siliqua, assembly GCA_037043455.1. Lineage (NCBI taxonomy): Eukaryota > Metazoa > Mollusca > Bivalvia > Adapedonta > Hiatellidae > Cyrtodaria > Cyrtodaria siliqua. The sequence goes on from JAWPHD010001766.1 coordinate 281,777, forward strand.
GAGATTTGATTCTCAAACGATGTAAGTTATGTATATACCTCGTGGTCAGTAGGTTTAGAAACGATGTACATATGTTGTAAAATGTGACTGTTGTAGGCGGGATAGCTACTTTAACTTCAGTAGCACCTGTATGTCGGATATAGCTTTAAGAGTAAACATCAGTAAACTAACCGTGATCACTAAATGTAATCTATCTCGATGCACTGGGTACCGATTCTTATCTGGAAGCGTTTAATTTGTTTTTATATCTTATATGTATGCTATATTGTCACATTAAGTTATATTATTTAAATCAGATAATATGTACTGAGTATTCTTAAATGTCCTGTTTTATCCCAAGGCATTAATTGCCAAGTTTATCAAAACAGCAATGAGCTTATATAAGGCTTGCAGGCATATTGCAATTCGACATACATGAACTTGATGGTGACTTGCTAGATAAGAGAGACCGTTGTGAACCCAGCTTCTTGGATATAACCTTTATGACGGATTAACATTTTAGTTGTATGTATTTTAATGCAGTCATCGTGCTTGAGCGCATACAGCCTGTTGATGCATTGGATAGCACGGGGGACTTTAAATTCAGAGGACCCTGGTTCAAGCCTCAACGGAGCCAGTGAATTTTGTCGGTGTGTTCTTGGGCAAGACAATGTTACCCTCGTCCGTCGGATGGGGACGTAAACCAGGCGATCCCGTGTATCGCTTGTTTTTTTTTCTCCCATCATGTTAAAGAAACATAGGTGTCTCTTCGTCAGTAGGGCAGGTTCCTAAATGCCTATATATCCAACACCAACCCCCCCACCCCACCCCCACCACACACACACACACTCCCTCTCTCCCTTCATTGGCAATACACCTTCTTTTTTAGGTAATAATCATTCCACTTGCACTTGCATGCGCAAAAGTACAGTTGATGCTTACTATCCTAGGTTAATTCCATACTCTAAATCAAGTACGGAGAACATCTCAACCTATGTTTATATACATATCCTAAGCAGGTGATATTGTAACAACTGCACCAATACTAACAAATAGTTGCCATGGAAAGTAGTTAGTACAGTGATCTGGGTATCACCGTAAAGATATTTCTTCGTCGACGCCGTGTGGTTCCCGGGCAAGAATATGACCACTGCATATCCAGGCATAGGGCTAAAATTTCCCCGAATTCATGTTAATTTTATCATTTTTGTTCATTATTTTCATCATGAAATCTGTATTGTTTCAGGTGCTACTTCAGTGGTGGCAGTGATCGTGGCTCCAGCAAAAAATGGAGTGTTTACTAAAGACTTTGCAGTAACTCTGCAGTTCTGCATGTAAGAAGGTTCTAGGCACATTCTGCAAATTTTTATCTAGATGTTAATGAAGAGTGAGCCGGGTCGAATGTTCATTCCTGTTGGCGCCATATAACATGTTTGTGTTGGTGCGCCGTAAAACCCCAATTCAAATCAATTCATCTTCGTCGATTCTTTTTTCAGTAACACAAAATGGTTTGTGCAAATGCATATACTACTATGTTTACATTTCATATGCAGAATTCTTCATTGTGTTGTATATGGGTGGGGTTATTCATGTGTAAAAATCGTAATTAAAAAATATTTTTTAAGATTTTGCGTTGCAATATGCAATGTTTAATTCATGTATTTATGTGTAATGCATAATACAAATGTGTAGTCATGATAAGTATTTCCATGACACATACACCTAAAAAAGACTTTTGTTAAAAAAAACCACGTTAAACCACACATTTCCTTTATCTAGAATTCTTTGGACTATGTGTCGTCTGCAATATATGTATATATCAGAACATGTTAATACTAGTTATGTTGCAGTTACTTTGAGGAAGGCTTATACTTATCAGGCTTACTGAACACATACGTGCAATGCCATGAACATTGCTTAGTACTTAATTTCATCAATATATAATATCACAATCACTTATTCATATTATAATATTATTTAAATCATGTAGAAAGGTTGTACATTACTGATTCTTACAAGTTTACACATATATCGTAAAAAATATTAACTAAACTAAATGCATAAAACTGTGTCAATAGTGAGTGGGGTAAATTGGCTTCTAATTTGAAGCAAAATAGAGATTTTATACTGAATTCAGTGCTAAAAAAGAGCTTATTTACGCTTTATGTAACTCATTGAATTGATAACTTAAGTGCATCTTTAAAAAGAACATCAATAATTATTCACACAAGCATGACATTCAAAAATGAAAATAAAAACTTATATGAAAGCGCTACAATGATAACCTATTTATGTTCGATTTTTTTTTATAAGCTACCTGTTCCAGATTGCTATCATGGAAAAATGTAATCACATTGCTCTTTTCAAAAAGTGATGGTAGAATTTGTCCCTTGAGTTGGTAACAATATCGAAAATGTTGGGTCCTGGCTCAAGTCCTAAAAATATGTGACGTCGTAACGTCGCGTCTCACACAACGTTGCGTATAAAAGAGTTCGTGTTTTACCTCTTTACAAAATAGCAGTTTACGCCAATTTTTAACAAACCAACAACACTGTTTTGTATACCGTGCATTATTTTTATAAGCTGTCACAAATAATAAGTTGATGACTCAGATCTGGGTTAATTTGTAATAAATAAAATAGTTTCAGTTAATAAACTTGCGTAGTATTACAGGTTTAGCTCAACCAATCAAAATCGTTCAAGGTTGTATTACACGTGTGTCATACAATAGAATATTAAATGGGTGTTCGATACTGCTAACAATGGACATTATGTGATAAAATAAATTATCATGCTCTATTAAAGTTGACTAAGAACTTATTCATCAAGTTGATACTAGTACTGGTGTTAAACAAGGGTGCATCCTAAGCCCAGCCTTTTTCTCTCTATTTACCAATGATATAGTTTACATTTTTGATGATTCATGTGACAAAGTATCACTCCATGATGTGTACATTTCATGTTTTTTATATGCTGATGACATTGTTCTATTATCTAATAGTGCACAGGGCTTGCAAACACAACTTGATAAGTTGCAACATTATTGTGCTCAGTGGGATTTATCTGTTAATATTAAGAAAATTAAAGCTATGATTTTCAATAAGTCAGATAAATTGCTTTAAAAGTTTCAGTTTCTATGTAATAATGTTTTGGTGGAAATTGTTAATGAATATAAATATTTAGGAATTATAATGAAACCTTCAGGATCATATACTGCAGCAGCAATGTATTTAAATAATAAAGCATTAAAGGCCCTTTTCTGCATCAGAAGAGCTTTATATAGTGATCTTATGAATGTACACCTTTATTTGAATTTGTATGAACACTGCGTCAAGCCTATTTTACTATACTGCAGTGAAATATTTACGGTTACTAGTCTTATTACTGATATTAATAGCAATGTGGATCAATTTTTACAAAAAAAAACACAGCTCAAGTTTTGCAAACTTGTTCTAGGGGTACATCGGACTTAGCGGTGTCGCATTGAGTTATATAGTATTGTCTATGTAGGATTACGTTTTATGGTACTTGTAAAAAATGTCGTGTGCTGTTGCTGGGTGAAACAGTTTCGTTTTATGGTACTTGTAAAAAAGTCGTGTGCTGTTGCTGGGTGAAACAGTTTGCATAAAGAAGGACAAGATAATAACCTAAGTTTCTTTCGTTTCCCTAATCGAGATAATGATAATATATTAAGATTTGAAGTGTGGGTAGACCGTTACCGAAGAAAATCGCCCGATTCGTCGAGAAAGTGGGAACCTACGAAAGATGCGCGAGTTTGTAGCAAACATTTTGAGTTGAATTCGTGGGAAGTCCATCCTTTGGTTTCATTATCTTTGAATTTGGAGAACAAAAGGCCATGCATATTAAAATCAACAGCGATACCAACGATATTTGACTATAAAAATGAGAAGTGCATAACCCCGCCGTCTCCAAGCAAGTTGTATTCGCCTATTCGACGGCGTTGAGGCGGAAATTCATACATGAAGTAAGATTGAAATTTATGTTCAATTATCTTAGCACCTCATCGGGTATACGTATGATAAAATGAAGAAAGGTGTATAGTCTTAGATCTTAATATACACCGTGAATGTTTAGCTGTTGAATTAGAAGCATGCGTCTTTACGTGATTCAATGAAGAGTTGACGGCGCTAATAATATGTAGCCGTCTTTTTTTAAAATATTGCTAAGAACGTTCAGCATATACATGTAAATGAATCCGGTGAAATAAAAACTGTGTCTTTGTTTCCAAATTTTAAATTTTAATCATTTTAAATTATTCACCTTCTTCTGCCAATAGTGTTATAAATATATATTATCAACATATATAGGTCTATGGATTTGGAAAAAAATACAAAATGTTTCATGGATATCTATTACAAGGCAGAACATTAATAATATTTCTAGCTTTTATATTAATTAAGTAATGTTTTATGGCAACAACAATAACGCCTCTTAGCTCGTGCAATAAGTAAAACAAGTAAAACAAGTATAATAGAATAATATACTTTATATTATGGTAATTTGATATGTTTGGTCTGTTTTCGATCTGTATATCAGGAGTAAGTATACATGAGTAAGTATATTTACTAACTGTCTATATCGTGCTCATAATACATTTGGCTATATTATTTTTTCTCTCTTTGTGCGCGACAAATTAGAGCTCGCATATCATGTGATATATCCGTCTTGTGCAATACGCGTCTGCCCTCGGCGGTATTACACCGCTCAAGTAGTTGCAATAAACAGGAAATATATCATAAAACTAGGTTTCTCTAAATGGTGCGTGCTTGTGCTTTTATGATATACGACGTATGTACCTTAATTAGGCTGTACTTCAATAGTGCACCGTAATATTTGATTAGTCTGTATTGATATTTGGGGGCAGTGGAGACTAGAGAGCGTGTCATATTGCAAACAGCGCTCCTAGAGTGGCGACTTATGGCAAATATATAATACTATAGAAATTATGGTGCCGGAATTATATGCTATTTCATTTATTATTGTTTTTATTCATTTTTTATCAATTATGGATAATATCTAATAAATATATTTGTTCCATGTCTACTTATCGGCAAAAAAATCTCAAGATCGTATTAATGTATAGGTATTAGACCAGGTCCATTCATTCGGAATATTCTACATTTCGCGGTTATTGTGTATTCATAATCTTTCATTACACAGATGTTGAGATTTTATCTTATTTTTAATAGGTGATAAAATTTGTGTTACTCGTGTTTTATCCTTAGGTTCTATAATAAAATAAAAATCTTTGGCAGAGTAAAAAGACGATAATTTTCGAGATTTTGATTTTAAAAGGTACATATATTAAATCAATTTGCATGCATGTATTATGCATGTCTTATTTCTGGTCACTAGTTGGTCAATTTTTTTGATGATGCTCTATCAAAATTATGAATGTACCAAGATATTGCAGTGTTGCGGGTGATTTACTGTCAGATTTCGATGAAAACAATGTTTACGTTGTTTTTTGTTTGTTGTTGCTGTAAGTGTATAAATACACTATTTTGTTAGATTAGTGAAAAGTGTAATGAACCGCTGAACGTAACGAATGACATGACACGATAGTCTTTACAAGCTCTCCATTTGCACTTGCACCGCGTTCGACTTCATCATCAGTTGATGAATCCGATGTATTTTCGTCCTCAGACACGTATTGTGGCTCAAAATCGTAAGGTTGCACATTGTGTAACCGTCTTATCACGGGCATTTCCTCTGACTCAATATCATGATCGCTTAAATCCCACGTTTTCACACAAGGTATACTGTTCTGCGTTCAGTCCAAATGTAAACAAAAAATAGTTTGTTCCCAATGACGTCACTTCCGGTAATTCGCACAAGAGTTTTTTCCCTTAGAATTTTTTTCGATTTTTTAGCAATGCCTGTTTGCCTGTTCGATTTTTATCTTTAAAAACATATTTTCACTGAACATACATCAATGGCATAGTAAAAATCGTATTTATAATGATATTTAATTCTTAAAAACATATCAAAAGCGGATTTGTTGATTTAAGACCAATATCTGCTTTAACCTCACCAAGAAGACAGACACTGTTCAATCTTGGCGACTCTCAGGACCTTCAGTCCTTTGATTATTAATTGACGTCCTGTGGTCCCGGGTATGTTTTAATGGAATAGCCCTAACCAAGAAAGCTCTATATTCGCTATTTTTATATTAAGCAACGAAAAGAGGAGCTGGACAAAAAACTGAGTTCCGGCTATATGTATTCCGACTATATGTATTCTTTTGACTATAAATAATATTTAAATGTACACTTATGTAAAAATACACTCTGAATATGTATGAATAATTATAATTTACATACGCCACGACTACATGTATATGCGCAGTTCCACTTCATACTGATGCTTCTTACAAAGTTTGGGGAAATCTGAATAGTTAATAGCTTGCAAAATATTTTTTTCTGAGAAAAACATTCAAAGGGCCAGAACTCACATCAACAAGAGGTCAATGACCTGGAGGCTCTAATGATAGGTTTTTGACAGGTAGAACTACATTCCTGTGAAGTTTCATGAAAATCTGTCAAGTAGTTTTAGAGGAGTAGTCGCTACACTTTTTACTATATAACTCTATGTAAACAAAGATGGCCGCAGAATCCATCATGTTTAATGTCAAATCATAAACATCAACAGGGACCAACATCATGTCATGCTGATCATTTTAGAAAAAGTCCCATATCAATATCACTTGTAGTTTGCAAGAAGCAGTCGCTACGGATTTGTTTTTTAAAAATCTATATTTAACTTTGGCGGCCATCTTGGATTTCACATCAACATGAATTTTTGCTAGGATCAACTAGACATCATGGGCAACATTTCTTTTAAGTTTCATGAAAATCCGAGCAGTAGTATCAGAGAAGTAGTCGCCTAAATAAAGGTTACGGACGGACACTGTTTTTTAAAATCTATTTTTAGCTTTGGTGGCCACAATGAATTTCCAGCTGACCTAAAATTTTGCTAGGATCATCTATATATCAAGAGCAATATTCCTGTGAAGTTTCGTGAAACACCGTCAAGTAGTTTCAGAGGAGAAGTCGCTACATGCTTTTATTATATAACTCTATGTAAACAAAGATGGCCGATGGCAGTCATGCTTAACGTCGAATCAAAACAATTTCCGACAAGGATCAACATCATGTCATGCTGATTATTTTAGAAAAAGTTCCATAACAAAATCACTTATAGTTTTCTAGAAGTAGTCGCAACAAACTTGTTTGTTTGAAATTTATTTTTAGCTTTGGCGCCAATCTTGCATTTCGCATCAACTTGAATTTGTGCCAGGATCAATTAGACATCATGGGCAACATTCCTGTAGTTTCATGAAAATCCATGCAGTCGTTTCAGGATAGGCTGATCTTTTATCAGTAATGCTAATACATGGCCAGTGGAGGCTCTTGATTTTCTTTTTTGTCATTATTAGGCCTGTATTGGCAATACCAAAATACATCTGCAATTTCAAGGCAATAATTCCTGAATGAAATGATTGTTTCTAATGAGGCAAAAAAACATAGGTCTGTGAAATGCCATGCTCGATGACAGTGTTAGCCAACTGTAAAGAGTATTAAAGGCAGAATTAAAAGATGAATGCTTTATACTTGCCTAATTTGCAAATGAAACCCCTCAAATTCGTAATCGTGACAGTATGGGTTATGTACGCAAAATTTAGAGGTAACAATGAAGACACTGCTCACAAACATTCGTCAAAATCTGTGAATCAGAAAATACCACCACACTGAAATACTGACCTGGTAAATATATTCTGTCACCACTGCTGTCTCTCAACATGTCACGCAGGATAGACAACAATGCAGAATACCTTAACACTGGAAATACAAACCGCAAAACCATGTAATGAGCACAAGACATGTAAAATGCCTCTTCCCAATTTAAGATTTGACTGTTTTTTCCCAATTTTAATACCAAAGTGTGGAATATTAACCTGACAAATATCTTTCATTCACTGCTGCCGCCCGTCAACATCTGTCGCAGGACACACTTACCCTTCACTACTGCTGTCTCCTGATGCAGGATACACAACAAGGCAGAATACCTTTACATTGGAAAGACAAACCGCAACACCATGTAAAGAATAGCACAAGACATAGAGCAAGGAAATAACTTAGCAAAGTCTATGGCTTATAAATGCACAATTATAAACCACTGAACACAAAATGCCATATTATATTATATTTTGACAGCAACCTCAAAGGGAGATGAGATGGGGGATAAAGGCTTCCCATTTGACAAACCACGACATGGAGCAATGCATTTGTAAAACCGTCAAAGTGAATGGCCATATGAAGCCATGAAGACTTTTATCTACAAACACAAATGTAACACAGTTCAACTTCATGCACCCACCAAACCGCCAACGTAGTACTAACCTGGCAAATGTCTTCCTTAACTGAAATAGAAAGCAATAAAACTGTCAAGATATCATAATAATAAGCTGTTAGTATACATATTAAAAATCCAGTTGTTTATTTCATCAATCTACACCTACTATAAAAACAAGAGGCCCAAGAGGACATGTTCACGCTCTACTCACTAAAGATAAAGTTTACGTGGAAGGGACCATAACTCTTTCACAAAATCATTCAACCAGAACATGGCTAAGATATATGCAACTAGGCTTGGTACAGCTCAGCCCTGCCAAGTTTCGTTGAATTGCAGCCATAGGTTCAGGAGAACTAGTCTGTACAAACAGCGTTTTTTTTTCTTATAAAAGCGGTAATGATAAACGGACCCGTTCCCAAACGAAAAAACAAAGCATTTTTCCCAATTTGAAAAAAAAAATCCCAATTTCAAGAAAACATTTCCCAATTTCGAGCACGATATCGGTAATGAAAAAACCCCGATCCTCTTGCGATATTTTTTACAAATCGGATGTTTACAGTCCAACATAACATAAACTATTTAATTGCGCATGTGTATGCCTATAGGGATCTGCGTATTGACAATTGCCTCGATATTCAAGACGAGGCCGGGGTTTTTCGTTTTAATTTTAGCAAATTCTTGCAAACGTTCTGATAATCACGAATACAAAATGTAACCTTCTATACAAAATGCAACTAAACCTCTCGAAAAAAGTAGAAACTGGACGAGAGAAAAAAAACGAAAAATCAAAAGAATATGACCGAGAAAAATGTACACGCATAGAAGAAAGAACGAGATTGGCTCGATTTTCGCGACACAAAATGTCTTGTTCATACTGCGTCGAGTTCGCCATCGATGAAAAAGACAAGAAATCGTCATTTGTTCAGGGAAGTAATACTTTTGGAATCGGTTGTTTTACATGAAAAAGGCAAACCACACAAGAAAGCAACTTCCCTTAATTCTGCGAAGCAAGCAGGTCCAAGTAAAAGTATTGCTTCAAAAAATTTCCAGACAATGAACAAACATGCCGACGCATCCCCATCAACAGCTTTAGGACTAAACTCGAGGCTTGCGTTAACCATTCGCCAAATCGCCATAGGCGAAAAGTAACCCGAACTGGCGAATGAAAATCGTAAGAAATACATAGCAACTTCGCCAGGCATCGGCGGTCTGGCGAATCCAAATTTCCGACCAATTTTGTCTACAAAATCTCGGAAAATCCCGAATTATAATATACGATGTCTTTGACTGTTTTATAAGCTAATATCCCGCTGAGTATTTGTTAGCTAATTAGCGACAATCAATTTGGACCGATAATTAATTATCGCAGTGTTTATTGAAAATCGTTGTCAAATTGTTAGTGTGCTATAGACGCTGCCAATCAACCAGTTTGTGTCCCCGCGCTCAATATAATTCATCTAATTAATTGCGTTATCGAGCCGGGTAAAACCTCAAATAACGTGGCGCCCTCTTACGGCCAAAATGGCTGATCAAAACAGAAAGTGTATGAAGTGTGACGTGTTTGTTTAGGAATTAATAAGCCAGAGATGCTCTGTGTAAAGGGTTACGGTCTTTTTGAACTTGGCGATTACTGGTAAGTGTTGAGTGCCCACTAATTAGTTGAACACACAGTAGCGTAAACTGGAACAATGGAAAGTACGTGTGAACGTGTTTGATCGGCTGTCCGTAAATTGTGACAATTTTATGTTTCTTTGTTCAATCAACATGAAACAATAGTCAATACAAAAGGTGCGATTACTCAAAATATTGGTACACATTTAGAATGAAGTGACTTTTATTACTTATTCTATGCATGATAGTCGTGGTGTATTTCTGAATTTTGTCTCACAATTCAACGCGATCTTTCTAGCTTATTTGGAACCCCTGTTGACAGGAAACAGCTAGATACTGAGTCACAGACTCCAACATGCATCCATTCTGTCCCTTTTAAAATGTCAGTCTTGACAATTTTTAAAAATTAAAGTACAATACATTAAATTTTTAAAAAGTTTTGAATATTGTTCAACTCAACTTTTAATTATAAGCACTAAAGCAGAATGCAGCATGCATATGATATGGAAATATTGATACTCTATAGGTAATATTAAAGCATACTCTTTTAACTAGCTTTTAATGTGTACGCAAACGCGAGGTTTTAGCGCCTTCAGTTAAAGTTTCAAAATATCTTGACAAATGTCTGGCTAAAGACATCCTAATCTGGCTAAAGACATTTTTTGGGCTTTAGCCAGATTTGGCTATAGAGATTTTTTTTTAATAAAATTTAGATTGTTATAATTAGTGTTATTTTATTAAATACTTTGTACTGAACTTTTTGTTAAATATTATATTGCCATTACTGACTTTTGACCTGGGCTAGGGATTTTTAGTTAATCGGAACAGGCTGAGCCAAACAACGTTGTCATCCCTAAGGAGGATCACTCTAGAGAGAGCTGACACACTCATTGATGAACAGCAAAAGCTTATTGTAGACATTTTTAAAATGAAGAATAACAGACATTAGTTTGTAATTTAATGTATATCGTTTTTTTATATTTTTCCCAATCTGATCAGACCCCATTCCCAAAATAGTAAAAAATTCGCTGACAAAGATAGTGTATTAAACCGTTAACAGGTCATAACTGGAACACGACAATGAATAGTTGAAATCTGACCATTGGATTACGAGAGTTAATTGGGACAAAGTTTGTTCATTAAAACCTTAAAAGGGCAAAAAATCATTCAACCAGAACACGGCAATGACAGCTGAAACTAGGCTTGGTACTGATCATCTGTAGTCCGGCAAAGAGTTCATAATAGGCTGTGAGCTAGTAGGAGAAACACTCCCCAGCCCCTCCCCACCCCCAAGGGGGAATTTTGTAGGGTATGATTTTCTGAAAGAACATACAGTAAGTTTCAAAATGAGACATGTGTGCCATCTGAGCGTTGGGGGCTTAAGTGAGTTTTGGGGGAAAACGTTGCGTTTTTAGATGAAAATCGCCGAAATCTGGAATATTTTTTTAGAAAAAAAATGGAATATATTAGGACCAATTTGAATTGATGGAATCTTTTTCGGAACGCATCTCTACGTGTCCCATCACATAATTTATGGATCCGATACTTAAATATTGAGATTTTGGGTAAAAATGTTAAAAAAATTAATAAAATCGCTGATTAGGGGTATTAAACTAAAAATTAGAAATATATCTAATACAATAGAAAAAAGAAATATTGTAACCTTTTTGGGCAAGGTAAGGTCCAGTAATTAAACAGAAAAAAGTTCCAAACCGCATGATGTTTTAAAATGCCTTAATTTTGGAGCGAACAATGTTTATTTTTGTCAAAAATCGCCGGAATCTGGAATTATTTTTTAAAATAAGTTTGAACATAAACTTATCAAATTGAAGCAATAGAATGTTGCACAGCATACATATTCAAGTTTTACCTGGCATCATATATAACATATGAGCTCAAATATTGGCATTTTAGGGCAAAATGTTGGAAAGAATTACAAAAATCACTGATTTCTGTAATCCATTGGGGGTATTGGGTTAAAATCTAGAAACAAATTTAATACAATTGAATAAGGACATATTGTAATATTTTTGGATAGACAAATGACCAATAATTAAGTAGAAAAAAGTCCCGAACCGTATGATGCTTGAAAATGCCTTAATTTTTAGGCGAAAAATGTGTATTTGTGTCAAAAATCGACGGAATCTGGAATTATTTTTGAAAATAGTTATAACATAAACTTATCAAATTGAAGTAATATAATGTTGAACAGCATACATATTCAAGTGTTTCCTTGCATCATATATAACATAACTGCTGAAATATGTTGGAAAAAAGGACTAAAATCACTTATTTCTGCAATCCATTGGGGGTATTGGGTTAAAATCTAGAAAAATATATAATACCGGTACAATAGAAAAATAGACTGTAAGCTAGTAGAAGTAACCCACACCCCAGGGGGAATTTTGTAGACCCTATTTTTCCGAAAGCCCATTATGTGTAGAGCATTCTGGAACATGTACGTGTACCAACTGGCGACTTGGACTTTACCACGTTACCGGCATTTCGAACATGGTACATAGAGCTAGATACAGTATACGTTATAAATAGAGAAATAGCGCTGAGGGACCCTCTGCGTACGGCCACTGGGCCGAACCACAGATTTTGCGACACAACGGAACCGGTGGCCAACAGTCGGCAAAGGTTCCCAGTACATGTGGCACTCGGTCGGTAGTCCATATTAGGGGAAAAGCTACCCGAGTTCGAGTCTCGAACATGGCACATAGAGCTATATACAGTTATGAGGAAGGATATAGCGTTGAACGATCTTCGGCCGACGGCCGCTGGGCCGACTTACAGGTTAGGTGACACAACGGGACTAGTGGGCAGCCGTCGGCAAAGGTCCCGGCAATGCGTGGCATTCAATCGCTAGGCTGTATCAGGGGGCAGGCTACCCGAGTTCGGGTCTCGAACCTCGTAACTCACCTAGAGCTTTATAAGGTATAGTTATATACATGTATGTATAGAGGGAAATAGCGTTGAGCGACCCTCGGCCGATGGCCGCTGGACCGATCCACATATTTTTTGACACAACGGGAACGGTGTCCAGCTGTCAGCAAAGGTCCCCGCTATGCGTGCTACTCGGTCCACAGGCCTTATCAGGGTGAGGGCTACCCGAGTTTGAGTCCTGAACATGGCACATATAGCTATATACAGTTATATAGAGGGAAATAGCCTTGAACGACCTTCGGCCGATTGCCGCTCAGCCGATAGCCGCTCGGCCGACCCACATATTTTGTGACATAACGGGACAGGTGGCCAGCCCTCGGCAACGGTCCTCGCTACGCGTGGCACTCGGTACCTAGGTCGTATCAGGGGAAAGGCTACCTGAGTTTGTGTCTCGAACATGCCACCTAGAGCTATATAGTAAACAGCTTTGAGCGACCGGCAGCCGACGGCCGCTGGGCCAACCCACAGGTTTTGTCAAACAACGGGAACGGTGGTCAGCCGTCGGCAACGGTCCTCGCTACGCGTGGCACTTAGTCCCTAGGTCGTATCAGGGGAAAGGCTTCCCGAGTTCGGGTCCCGAACATGGCACCTAGAGCTATATACAGTATAGTTATATAGAGAGACATAGCCTTGAGCGACCCACAGCCGACGGCCGCTGGGCCGACCAACAGGTTTTGTGATTCAACGGGAACGATGGCCAACCTCGGCAAAGGTCCCCGCTTTGCGTGGCACTGGGTCGCTAGACCGTATCAGGGGGAGGGCTACCTGAGTTCAGGCCTCGAACATGGCACCTAGAGCTATATAC